>CAJNIZ010037002.1:167758-186462 GCA_905231905.1 Symbiodinium pilosum | reverse complement strand
GCTACATGGACCCTTTGGGCATGGCCCTCCAAAGTTCTGATCACTCCTTATCGGGCTGCAAAGGCATCACAGCGCCGCAAATTGGCTCCTCGGCGAGCATCATGGGTTTCCGGCTCGCACTTTTCCAAGGCAGGGATGCACCGGGTGTGGTTCTCGCTGCTGGTTCTAAAATGCTACTATTACCATTATTACTATTGACAGTATTTCTCACAACATTACTACTAGCATTGTGGTCTAATAGAAAGTCACGTCGACAAAAACATTACACTTCCCGGAAAGCTATTTGCAGGGTAGGGAATGCCAAGCCCGGAGGATCCAGGTCTCTGTGTTGTATATACTTGGCACCCAAAGAAACTGCCTAACCCAACAGTCTTCTAAAACCCAAGCTCTATCTAACCCGTTAAAGTAGCTTCCATTTTCTTTTCCACTATCCTCTGCAAAACTGCATAACCCCAATATGAACCCGAAACCCAGTTTCAGCACAGTCTTCTGAAGATCTGAAGTTCTGAGCGTCGCACTGTGCACGCGGAGCGCTCCCACGACACCTCAGGAATTTGGGCCGCTATTCCAGCGAGGTAGACTCGAAGTTATGGCTTAGGCGGAACCCCCACCCTGTAATAGTGGTATAGTAGGAATATAGTAGGACCCTAATATCATCCCTATTATCCCTTGAAGTCACTGTTAATTACAGGGTCGGGGGTCCACCTAAATGATGGCAAAGAAGGACCTGGACTTGGAGAGTGACGGGGGGATGCTGGGATCCCTGGATCTCAGCATTACGGGCAAAGCTTTCCCCAACCTTCACCGCAATCATTATCATTATCATCATCATCATCACAATGATCGTCATAATCGTCATCATCGTCACCATCATCATCATCATCATCATCATCGTTCTGGATCGGTCGGCTGCTGAGCTACAGATCCACCTAAAGCTGAACTTGCTGGCAAACCCTAAGGGTCCAAGGATCTAAATAATAGGTTTTTAGGGCCTAAGTACCATAATATCAATGGTATTTGGGACCTAAAACCTATTATTTAGGTCCTTGGACCCTTAGGGAAACACACTCGCATGGCAGATGGGGCTCCAGAGCCTGTTTCCAGCATGACGATCGAAGCTCGAAGCGCGTTAGAGCTGACAGGGACGGTACAGACTTATTCTAGCGACCTAGGCTGTGGTATGGAACCTTCACCCCATAGCCCCATAGCCCTCAAAAGCAAACCCTGAATCCAAATTAATCCTGATGTGACTACGAAGCCTCGTTCCTTTCTGAAACCTGAAAAATGCCCAAACCCTCAAATCCATCCAAAGTTCAAATCATTTTCAATATTTCAGAAAATGATGATTCACCCCTGCATCATGAGATGAGGCACGGATCTACGTTTTAGATGTCTTTTGGGATCTGGGTACGCCGGGTATGCTCGTAGAGTGGGGAAACAGTGTCTCTATATATATATATATACACACATCTACATGCGTGTACATATATATACATATAATACATATATATATATATACATATATAATACTCCTAGACCCTCCATCTGCACCCTGTATACCCTAGATGGGGACCATATACCCCTATTTAAAGGGCACGAGGAAGGTCCCGGCTGGTACCTGGACTACTGTCAATATTCACTCGAATACCAGCAAGTGGCACCAAAGCCCGAAACAAGAGATCTGCTGACTTTGGAATCTGATTACTTTAGCCATTATATTCCTTTTGTTACTATTAGTACAATTAACATTACTACTGTTATTCCAAGTATGACTATTATGACTATCACTTTTATCGTTCTTCCTGTTACCACTATTTTCGCGAAGGCACTGGTAAGTTGGAGGCCTTTGTTGGAAGGCACCTGGACACTGGTGTCATTCTCAGAACTCTAGGCTTACTGCGGGTTAGTAGGACATATGTATGTATATATATATATATATAGAGGGTTTAGCGTTTTATCGAGTCTATTGAGGGTAGGGCTAGTAGGTAACCAGGGAATACATAGGATGCAGGATTTAGGGCTCAGAGTTGAGGACAAGGGAATACAATGATAGGGAGGATATGGGGATTGTATTTCCTCATCCCCCATGAACCACCAGTAGGGTTTAGGGTTTAGGGTATGGAGGACTCCAGGCCCTTCTTTGGGGTAACTTGTATGGCACGTACCTAGGTAGTTAAAATCAGTTGCTTTGGAATACTAATGTGGGAGCTGAACTTTGAAAACTGCCCATGCGATTCTTTAGAGGGTGGAGCTATTTCTGAAAAGGTCCCGGGTACTCGTGGGCTACATCTGCCCTGAACCTGATTAAACGGAGAACTACGGTTGCCTAACCCCTAAACCCAGAGTGAAGCCCTGCTTGTAGCTATCCTCCAGGTAGGCAACAAGGCCCCTTGTGAATCCAGTTTGTGCTGTTCGCCATGCACTGGCTTCTTCTGTGCAGATTCAAGAATGAATCTCAGGTTTGAAGGCGCTGTAGAAACCTAACTTGCTTGGTCGTAATTGATGACGAAGCTAGATCTTATTTGTGGATTCGCGATGTTTGGGATCCACCCCATCATGCACCAAAAAACAGAAGTCAAAATGTCTGGCCATATAGTCCCAACACACAACCTCCTGACACACTGTAGGACGACCACGTCAAGCTGTTTCCAGTGGCCCGCCTGAAGACTTCAGATTCAAACCCGTCACGCCAAACCCGTGGTCTAAACAGGAGCCCGTATCCTTCCTGCACTTGCATGATCAACATATCAAATCCACCCACCCAACCCCACCCAACAAAACAAACACTGAAAAGTGTAAAGGGTCCCAAAGACCCCAATCTTGAAATCCCCACGCCAAACATCTTGAGCCTAGCCCTACATCCTTACCCTGAAATCTACACCCCTACCCCAAACTAAACCCCAGACCCTACCCACTAACGTTCCCAACGTTCCCACCTAAGCCCGAACCCTGCTCTCACCCTAAACCCTTGCCCAAAGCCCTGAACCGATTCTGAAAATCCACCACCCTCACGCCCCAAACGTGCCCGCGCCGCTCAGGAGAGGTAAGGGTGACGTCTGCGCCAGCGGAGTCCTGGCTCAAGTAGGAGCCTACATGGTCTGCCTTGGACATGTCCTTTCTTTCCATGTGAAATAGTTAGAATAATCCCCTATTATCCCCCTACAATGGAGAATCAAATGGAAAAGAAAATGGAAAATGAAATGGAAACTTATTTTGGGGGTGTTAAAGTGGCCTAGCACTTCCTCATTATTGCTGAAACCCTCAATGCCAACACCTGCAAGGATACCTGGAGAGCCCCAACATAATTAATCGGAATATAGGCTATGGTTCTGGGTGTAAGAACCGGAATCCAGGCCATCGTTATGGGTATGTGGGAGGCCCACCCCAAAATAATGCTTGTATAAAGGCCGCTACTGTGGGTCTATGGAGGTCCAGGTATCTCCGTCTTTTAAATTCTGGAACTATAGCAACACTAACAGTAATAGCAAGAATAAGAGTAAGAGTAAGCTTAAGCTACAGTAACAGAATAGTGATAGCAATAGTAATAGTAGTTCGGAGCTTTTTGTACATTCTCACGTTCGAGCACTTGAAAAAAAGCCAACAGCACTGCGCACCCGTCCTCAGGAGTGCACCACCTCAGCTGCTCTCGGGGGTTACCTAGGGTTTTATAGGGCTTAGAACCCCCCTTGCTTATTAACAACTAATTCAAGAAGCAGGGGTTTCCTAGGGTGTATAGGGCTTAGGGTTTAGAACCCCCCCCCGCTGATTAACACCTAATACAGGCTGATTAGAGGGAACCTGGGAATCTAGGTGGAGGAGTAAGGGGGTGGAGGGGAGGGGTTGGGAGAACTCACCGATAGTGTTCTGGGAAAAGTCCAGCAGCTTGAATTTTCTTACATTGGGGTTTCCAAAAATGAGGGGCCTCTTCGAAGGCTACAGTAGGGATCCTGTAGGGATATATATATATATATGTGTGTGTGTGTATATATGCACATATCTATCGGGATTTGTTGGGCCCCCTTTTATGAGTCCTTGAAGAAGGATCTGTTGTGTAGCCTCCTCGTGGAAAATGGAAACCCCAAATCTCAAACTAATTCACACCAACATCGATGCAAATCCGGAGTCAAACAGGTGCCCCTGACTCCGGAGAATTCCCTAAACCCTATATGTAACCCCCAGGGAATTAGGTTGACTGACCCGTCTGAAACGTCCGACCTTCAGCTGAAAAAGCCGGCCTAGACAAACACACTGATGCCAGAAAAAGAAAACGTTTCAGACGCATCATAATAAGGTATAAACTACGGTGTATATATATATATATAGTTATGTAGGGGTTTTATAGGGTTTATTTAAGGATAATGGAACAAATGGAAGCTACTATACGTATAATAAGATGAAAAGTGCTGTCTGCTTAGCTTCCCAAGACAGGCGTGGAACCTCAAACGTTCTCCTCCTATGAGGACAGTAGTTTGCACAGGCCTCTTTGGCAACTGTGGTAGTCTTGACCCGAAGCACGCGGTGCCAAAGCACATGCACACCCTCAACACTACATAGCACAAACCCTAAACCCTAAACCCTAAACCCTAGACCCTACATGTAGACTCCCTAAGGCGCCTGTACTTCAGGACATGCGCCCAGCAAAAGAAGACAAACAAATCATGTGCAAATGAGGTTACCGCGGTTCCTGCCAGATGTTATATACTGAAAGGCGATACTGGAAGATGAACGAAGGTGAAGGATCCAAACTCTAAGACCCCTGTATTCGGGATCATACTCCTGTTGTCCCCCATACCCACGTACCCCCTCCCCCCCCAACTTCCGGCAGTGTGAGGCAGATAGATTAGGAGGACCCCCCACCCTGTAATAGTGGTATAGTAGGAATTTAAGAGGACCCTAATATAATTCCTATTATCCATTATAGTCACTATTACGGGTGGGGGGTCCACCTAACGGATAGAGCTATTCTAGTCTGAGGCTCATGTGAAATCTGTGAGTCGGCCCCGGTGCTGCCGTCACCTGTTTTCAATCAAAGGTTTGAGTTGATTTCTGTTTTAGGGTTTAGGGTTTAGGGTTTAAGGTTCAGGGTTTAAGGTTTTAGGGTTTAGGGTTTAGGGTTCAGGGTTTAGGGTTTAAGGTTTTAGGGTTTAGGATCTGAACTTCAGGTGATTCAGGAACATAATGGTAGGTTTCATAGATACGGGAACACGATAGTATAGACCACCAGATATCCCAATCCTTATTATAAGTATAGTAGCTTCCATTTTCTTTTCCGCTATCCCTAAATAACCCCCATATAACCCCTATATAACCCTATATATACCGTAATTTATACCTTATTATAAGGGGTCTCACCAAAAAGGCACCCCTGACTCTTGGGAACCTGCAGATCAAGGACCCCGGACGAAGCCTCTTACAAACCCCAGGTTCCAGGGTTTAGGGTTTCCATGTCAGTATACATCTTCTTTCCCATTAGAGCTATAGTCTAAACTCCTAGTATCCCCCTTAATGACTCTATGGTAGTCTTCTATATACTCTCTACATAACTTCTTTGGAGGAGTTTAGACTATAGCGCATTTGGGTGATATCCCTAATCCCTAAATAACCCCTATACAAGGCCTCGATTGGCGGCCCCAGTACCGTTGGGGGCTGCAGAGGGCTCGGTGGCAGCGCAGGGCTCGGGTGCGGCCTTTGGGTAGGGATTTGAAAGGAGAATCAGGGTGACAGTGGGCCGAGGGGTTTAGGGCCGTTGGGGTTTTAGGAATTCCGGGTTCGGGATTCTAGGGCTCGACGCTTACAATAATTAGGGGTGATGTCGAGTTTAATAACAGCTTGGGTGCCCAGCATTGTACTACTCATTCCACGCAACGGGCCATTTTGAGCATCCGGGTCAGTGGGATGGGTACAGAAACTGTGTGGCCTGGCTAGCAAAAACTGAGCACCTGTTTCGTAGCCCCTCAAGTCAAGAAAGCAAGGTGAGTAGTGCTTTTTTGGTGGTTGAACCTAGTCAGATTATATCCCTTATATAAAATACTATACCCCAAAAGGGGGATAGAATCTTACTCTATCATGTTTACCATAGTATCCCCAAATGAAATCCTACTCAGGTGAGTAGAGCCTTCTCCAGGTTCAGGGTTTTGGATAGCTTTGGGGTGGGGAACATGAGATGTTGTGAGTGCTGAGAACTTTCAGACAAGGCTTCGCGCGTGCGTTAACAGCCGGCCTTCAATAGACCGTCTAAAGCCCCAGAGAACGAGGGCTCTCACAATAGGTGGCTTTTAGGATTTCTAGGGCAATATTGGGGACGACGGGCGGATTCTGGGAGATCGTTTTGCCGGCTCGATACGAGCAGTTTTGATAGAATTCCGAACGAGTGTCCATGCATCTTTGCTTTTGGGTTCTTATGCAGGCCGGAGAGCAACTTATGCACAGATCTTTATAATACATGCTTGGCTATATTGCACTCAAAGATAAAGTTGAATTTCGCTAAACCCTACGATTCAATATACATCCCAATAGCAGTGTGGAAGTCCAAGCTCCACGGAAAATCTTCAACACCACGCCTGCATAGCACAAGCCGCTGATACCACTGATACTAAAAGAGCCTGCCGGGGCTTGGTACATCAGAATACCACAGCTCCCAAGGTCTACTGTACATACTGAGGGTCATGCAGGATTTTTATGCATTGCAGGATTTTTATGCATCAACAGCTGTAAAACGATGACCTGCGGCTTAATATACAATAGCCAAAAATAATGTTTCGCCGAGGGTGCTACTGCGGAGAGGGCCGCTGCACCTCTCTCTGCAGGATGCACGGTTTTCTACACAAACTGGGGGTCCCTTGAGGGGGGCCATAGGGGCGATACAGGGTTGCGTAGGGCTATAGGGTCCTTTTTTAGGGTCCTGATAAGATGGATAGACTTGTTTAAGGTGCATATACTAGGTACGCTTCTTCTTGAGACAGCCCCGTGTGGGTATGAGAGGTCATGGTCTTCCATCTTTTGAGCGCACCATCAGAAATACGGTATAGAATTTCTCTGCTACCAGACGCGTGTTGCGAGCAATATCCATGGAACCTATGCAAAACACAAGCCGGCCTACATTTGCCTTCGCATTCATAGCTTGAACAATTTCTCTTGCAAAGCAGCCGTGGACTCTATCACAACGCTTGGGGAGAAGCAGATGGCACGTTGGCCCTCTTGGAGCCCGTTCTCTGATGGTGGTGTAGTGTGTTCCTCGGGTGCCGGTGATCACGATAAGGGTTTCGCAAAGCCATGGTTCCAAAGATACATTGCGGACTGTAAAAGGCTTATAGCAGCTTCTGATCAAACATGGCTAATTAATTTCAGTTTGTTGTGGTCTCGGCTCAACATCAGCCCCTGCCCCTGAACCCCATCCGCTGTACGTCAAGCGTGAAGGCCGCAAGGCAAAGACTGCCCACAGCTGCGCTTCCTACACCACAAGCCGTCAGCGACCAAACCTCAAGCCTGCAACTCCTCACCCTCGAAGCCAAACATCTGGAACACAAACACTCTTTTCAGCTGCCTCCGGTTCTGGAGACGGGGGCTGCCAACCAATGGATGGCGAGCCGCCTTCAAAATAAAGCATGTCCGGCTTGGGCTTTAAGGTACAGGGCTTAAACGCTGATGGTAACCCGTGCCACTAATCAACGCACCAAGAAGAGAATGCCCCGTATCTGTGAAAGCTATTGGTTGCTTTAGGGTTTTCTATACTATGATTGCATAAGGGTTTTAAGGGGATGTAACGGGGCATGTCTTCAGGCTCCTTTATCAAATTGTTTGCTGGGAGTGGGTAATGCAAGCCTTCCTGGGCACTTGCTCCCGCATGTGATCAGGTAAATGTACCGCGTTCCTAACATGGAAGATGAAAAAGGACACCAATGATTACACAGTTGCCCTCATGAGAAAAAAAACTGCACCGCCCAAAGCTCCCCATAAACATCCATAAACCACGACCGTGCTCTTTGTAGGCCCCTGTCCCTAAACCCTGGGCCCTAAACCCTTGAGATCCGTGTTAGTTTGGGGTGCAACCCTCAACCCTTTTTGAGGCATCGGGCTATGTCTCAGGCCGGCACATGCGTCTAAACACTAAACCCTAAATCCTAGACTGTGGAAAAAGCTAAAGCTCCGAATCCTTGACTGTCACCCAAACAAAAAATTGAGCTTTGAAAGAAAACTATATAGTTACTGCAAAACGTGGACCTGAAACCCCAAACTCTAAGCCCCACGCCCTAAACCCAATTTAAACTCTCCACACCAAGAACCCTTGAGCAAACTGCGGTAACGTGGCGAGGTGTGGAGGGGCGTAAGGTGCTTGGTGTGCGGAAGCTGCCGGCTTGAACAGCCTGCGCTCAGAGGGTCATTGGGACTAGGTAAGGGCCCTAACCGGCTAGGGCTTGGGCTTGAATTCAGGGTTTGGGTCTAGGGGGAATGTAGTAAGGAGGGCAGGTCTGCGGCCAAGGGCTTCAACACGGGTCTTGCAATTCGGGGCGAAGGGCCTCAGGTTCAGGTCTTGAGGTTTAAGGTTTTCGGGACTTTATAAGGGATTTAGGTCGGGTTAGCAACTAGTCGGATCATGCTGGTGTCAAAATATTAAGGCCGTGCATTCTTCATCCAACAGCACTCAAGATTTATGCGTATTTGAGGGCAACCCCGAATTTAGAGATATGCAGATATACCCGGATGACATTGAGTGAGCATCAGCACTTTTGAACGGGATTTTGCCACCCGAAGCCATGAACTTTGCAGCGGGCCTGATGGTGATGTATGGATGTACGGGACTAGAGGCGAGACACGTGTAGAATATGCGGCCGTGTAGGTGTTAGTGGCACTAGGCTACCAAGAAGCAGGCTCGACATGATCTGCTGAACCGTGAGGACACCCAAGAACAGTCAGCGCAAGGCATCCTGGACTAAAAATCCGCCCTTGGTTTCCATTGCTCCTATTTGTTTCTGGCACTCACTTTGTGTTCCGCGTCAATTTCTAGCAAATTTCAGGGTACCCTGGCAATCCACCCTTACGGGCAACCGTGGCGAGAATATTGGGACTAGCAAAGCCAATTCTGGGTTTGGGGTTAGGGAGTCACTGAGGCCCAAGCCTGCGATGACTTTGCTGCTGCTAAGGCCTGGAGCCAGTGAGGCTGGAACTGATGCACGGAGCTCTTAATTCTAGCCTAAGCCCCAAAGAACCCTAAGCCCTAAACCAGAATAGTACTTTACTAGAACCCTAGACCCTGAACCCTAAACCCCTAAGCCCTAAACCCCAGAATAGTACTTTACTAAAACCCTAAACCCTAAGCCCTTGATCATACTAGTAGGGATCCTAAAGCCTTGAGAGGATAAAGAAGGTGGCTCTTTGCTTCTACACTGAGAAGGGACTCTTGCTCTTGGGGCTCGAGGGGTTTAGGAATGGTTCAAGGTGGACCCGTAATAGCGGTGTCTGTCATGATCCCCTTCAAGCTCTAGATTTGAGGAGTCAGGACATCCAAGTGGAGCCTTTGGTGCATGCACGCATTCTGAATGATTGGGGCCATATGCTTGCCGCCAAAGACTTTCGTCGGCCAGGGTCCCAAGCCCCCCTGCCCGGGCCAGTAAGACAGTCAGATCGTGAAGCCATTGAACGACTTCGACTGCGGTTTCCAATCTTCCTCAAGCGTGTACAGTTTTTGGACGACATGAGGGTCCAACTGCCCGATAGTCTTGTACTTCCCCAAAACAAGTACTACAATTGCATGCACCCAATTCCCAAGTACTGACTTACTGCGCTCTTGGACCTTTGGAGTTCATGTGTAGTTGCAGCGTCAAAATCTGCATGGCGCTGCAGCCAAGGTCACAGACCAGCAATTTGAACAACGTGGACTTCCAAACAAAAAGCCTGACATGCAGGTCCCATCTGCCCAGACCCTCCTTCTACCCTCTATTAGGGCCTAAGTACCCACTATTAGGGACCATATACCCCAATTTAAGGGTACAAGGAGGGTCCTGGTGGTAAGTGTAGAGACAAGTTTCCTGGATCTTGCAGTTCTTTGCGGCCGCCAGCTAATGAGCTCAACTTAACACCCAAAACTTCATGTGAGCTATAGTCTAAACTCCTTAAAGGGGGTTATATAGGGGATTATATAGGGGATTACTATAGGGGTTATTAAGGGGGATACTAGGAGTTTAGACTATAGCTCATGTGCCTTGGGGTTTGCTACTGGTCCCCTTCGACGCCCATACCCTCCCAGATTCTCGATGTTGCCCGCTTCTTGCGGCAATGACGGACGGTCTGAAGTCTTACAGGGTGTACCTGTGGCTCCATGTGGGTTCCGAAGTTCTACCTACAGATCAAAGTGTTCTTCCTACTAAGCTATAGGCAAATGGAGCCGCAGGTAGGGTTAAGACTCAGAACCCATTCGAATCTCCAAGACTTGCAGCAAGTACAGCTGTACATGCATGGCTATACTGCGGAGCCCTAGTAAACCTCTGTAATTACAAACCCTACCTTGCTCGGAATGCATGGAATATGAATATATATAGAGAGAGAGAGAGAGATCTGTATATGTACGTATACAGATTTATACATACACCCCATCAACATGTAGGTCACACCCCCAAAAAGAGAGAACTTACGGAATCTAGGCGCGCCCTTAAGCCAGAACTCCCATCTCGCCTCACGAGCACGGGCCAGTAGGTCCTTCACAACGCCCGGGCGGAATTCCTCCATGACCGCAGCTTGCGTAAAAATACCAGTAATGCTACTAGTGAAAATAATAGGAAAGTAGTACGAATAGTGGCAATAACACTAACGAGAAGCATCAGGATTCATGGCCTAGCATGCATATAGGTTCACTTGTTCAGTTAGGATGTGGGTGTTCAATGAATGTAAGCGGCCCAATGCCCTAGACCCTAAACCCTGCTTTTCCCGAGTTAACATAATGCGGGTTAATGCATTGTAGGCTTCCTTCTCTTGAGGAATGGTGGTTTAGGCAAGCTCTCAGTTGACTCTATGCTCATGAATCAAGATCTTCCTGTGACTCCTTTTTCCTACAGCTCAATAGTAATTACCCCCTACTTACTGGGTATAACCCACAAAGCTGTAGGTAAATGGGGCCTCAGGTGGTAGGCTCCCTGAAAAAAGCTGAAACTATGACATCTTAGCAAAAAAAAGCAGTAATGATTACAAGTGGGAAACAATGTTGTATGGTCCTATCAATTCCCTTTTCTGTTCACGATGAGACGGCACAAGCCCAATCCTAAAATTCAAGACAATCCTTTTCCACTCATGCCAGCAAAAAGGAAACTGACAACGCAATGAATTACACCCAAAGCCTATAAGGGCCTAAAACTTACACGGTAAATTGCGAGTGACTGAGTTCGGTCCCGCTGTAGCAACCTAACTGGGTTACTTTGGGCTTTGGGGGTTTAGGGTCCCAGATACCCTAAGCCCTAAATCCTAGACCCAAATGCGGTGAATAAGGGGCCCCCAAGCCATGCGATGCGGACACTACTTGGAGGGTCATGGAGACTTGGTAGGTGGGGTCATTTTATGGCGCCTTGGGGTTATTAACCTCCTTACTAAGTCCCCATGACCCTCCAAGTACTTGTGTTGGTTGCTCCTTCACCCCCCACTATTAAACAAACCTGGCTCCCTTGGTATGAACGGAGGAGCCCCAAGGTGCTAAAGTGCTACCGTCTCTCCATTTCATTTTCCATTTTCTTGTCCACTTGATTCTCCATTATTGGGGTTATATACGCCTGAAGGACCCCTTCCCGTTTCTAGCCAAGCCTGTTCTTGAATTCTGAATGGTTTACGCAGGGTTTACGGTTCAGGGATTTGGGTTTAGGGGTTTGGGGTTTAGAGGCCTTCATTGAAGCACGCACGGGCACTGATTTCGTTTATCCTCTGAAGTTTGGACCCCTTAAACGCTCCGACCAATCAAACCCGGTAAAGGACGACATCCCCGAACAAATGGGCTTCGGTGCCCCAGGCTTTTGGTCAAAATCTGAGAGGTCTAGGGTTCAACGTTGCACCCTTCATGCATGAACGCACCTCAGGAAGGTCACGCGCAAGAAGGCTCCCAGGACCGGAAAATGGCACAGACTGCCTGCAGTCTAACATGTGACAGACTGTGGGGTTCGAGGCCCTGGGACATACGGGAACGCAAATGGTTCTTACCCAGCCATATTTCTGAATATGCGAATACTAAAAATTTTTTCAGAAACTGCAAAACGCACGCTAACTGGTGCCAGACATGTTGTGGTATTTTCCGTAAATAAGGGAACCCAGTCTAGACCCCCAAATGCCAAGAATCCTTATGACAGGCACCAACAAAATGGCACCCCTAATTTTCGGGAAGCTCCATGAACAGCGGACTAGCAACAAACACATGTGGGTCGCATTTGGGCTCCTGCAGTGTTTGCTTTTGTTTCTCAAGCTTGGACTCCTGCGGCCATAGCAAATCATACTACTATTACTATTACGATTACTATCATTATTACTATTACTATTACTATTACAATTACTATTACTATTATTAGTATTACTATTATTATTATTACTCTAGCTTTTTCTTGGTGTTGCCGGGAACCCCAAGCTCTGATTTAAGTTGACAGAAACTGCTACACATAGAGGGCTTAGGCAACCTCAAGCTCCAAAATTGGGATCATAATGATTTTGTAGATTTCATATGTCTGCAATTGCGAACGTGCTTCCAGGGTTGGGGATTTGAAGCCCTTCTGATATTCTAAGCGGACACGCTTGGTTTGACTTCCCATTAACGCTGTGCACAGCGTTGTGGACCCACAAGCAGATCCTAGCTACGGCCTAGGTTTAACAAGGCAGGCATCTGACGAAACACTTCTTGGAGGGTCATGGAGACTTAGTAAGTAGGATAATGCTGGGGATAATTGGGATGATTGCATGGCTCCTAGGGTTTTTTTTTACCTACTTACGAAGTCTCCATGACCCTCCAAGTATAGCACTATCGACAATATCAACTAAAAGAAGCTGAGAGGATGTCAGTTGTGGCCATGCCTGCAAGGAAATGAATTCACCATACATCCAAGCCAACTCTAAACCCTTGCCCATAGAAACCTTACAGGAACTACTACACCCTAAACCCAGAGCCTCACAGTCTAAACTCTGAAGCCCACACTTGTCACAGCATTGACGCCTCAAACCCAAGCCCCAGCATCCTTGAATTGTGAATGCTCCAATAGCCCGTTGATGGATCTCTATGGCTTGGTTTAGGGTTAAGGGCTTAGGGTGGGGGAGGTATATGAGCCCTGGACTAAATTTGTAGTATGTCCCTTAATGGGTCCCCCCAAACCCTATATAGTCCCCTATAGGTGCCCCCCAACGTAAACTTAGTTAGGCGTCCAAGGACACATGATAGGGGTTTAGGGCCCAAATACCATTGATATTGTAGTAGTTGGGGCCTGAAGCCCTATCCAAGGACCCTTAGGGCAAGTCAAACTTGACACCCTGAATCTGCGGAAGCTTGAAGCCTCCAGCTTACTGGTTCTTAGTAGGGATTCAGGCAACATATCATGTAGGTCTTTCATAGGTAGTATATTCCATTTCGCAGTGTAACATCCGCAGTTCAGTATTTAGGGATATAAGCCCCTTTTGTAGGTAGAATATAGGGTATTCGGGGCTCTTTTTATGATATACCCAAGGCCATCTTCTATCTACTTAAGGGGGACTATAGTAGTTTCCGTTTTCTTTTCCATACTTTCATTCCCTCAAGTAAACCTCACCGCACCTCGCGCTGGGTTGCTGTTGAGGAACTTATACTAATGTACCGCTGTATGGGGAAGTTGCATGACCTGCTCAATATCCAGGTTATGGCAATCCAATTTGAGACCCCTGAACCCCTACGTAATCCCTCTCACCCAAATTCCTATTTCATGTTTCCCTAAGGGTCCAAGGACCCAAATAATAGGGACTATAATATCAATGGTATTTGGGCCCTAAACAGCCATTAGTTGGGTCCTTGTTAGGGTTTCATGTTCTTTTCCGTTTGATTGTCCGTTAGTGTAAGTGACTTTCAGTAGCTCAACAGAAGCCCCGTAAATCCAAATTACTACATACACATACCACGGAAACTTAAACCTAAATCTTGTAGAAACGTGTATAGCGCCAGATTATCCTGTAAAGAGAACTCGTGATGGCAGTTCGATTTAAAATCATACTTCTCAGAACAGTGGGCCTCTAAAAAACCCTAAACCCTAAACCCTAAACCCTAAACCCTATACTTCTCAGAACAGAGGGCCTCTACAATCCATGGAAACATATACGGGCAGATAATGGGAGGCCCTCCATATGGATTCTTTAGGGTTTAGGGTTTAGGGTTTAGGGTTTAGGGGTTTAGGGGATTAGGGTTTTAGGGTTTAGGGTTTAGGGTTTAGGGGATTATTTGATCCAGGACCCTCCTTGTACCCTTAATTTCATATGGCCCCTAATAGTGGGTACTTAGTCCCTAATAGAGGGTAAAGGAGGGTCTAGGATCACAGCCCATTTCCCGTACCAACAGTGAGGTGAACCCTATAACCCCTTAACTCTATAAACCTTTAACTCTTAATCTGCCAGCCTTTCGCTTGGCTCCTCCCGTGGCTGCGAAGAATCGCCCTGCGTAGGGAGAAGCGTCGGAGATGCTGCGGAGACTATAACGCAAGGATCCACCTACTTTAGCTCAATCCCCCACCCAGTAATGGGTACAAGGGACTTTTGTAGGTATGTTAAGGCCCTGTTAACTCCATATTTAAGGGCTATTATTGTCCGGGGGAGTGACCTAACACGTATCCGAATAAAAAGGCGTCTTGACACCTAAACCCCAAATATGCGGGTATCTGGACCTTAGGGTGACTCTAACACATCATACACTGCGGTATACAACATGATACTGCGTCTTAGAGCATAGAGCAAGTGGGATATACGGCATTACAGTGTCATGTGTTAAGTTGTAATTATTTAGTACTAAGTACTAAAGTTACCACACTTTCTGCATGGCCTATAGGTACCAATTGTTATGCTGCAGTACACTGAAGTCATGGAAGGTGTATACCGTCAATAGTAGGGTGTAGCTCTTAGAAAACTCTAGGATTGTTTCTTTGCGAAGCCTTGGCATGCATGTGGTTCTTCTGTCTCTATCAGCTCCTAGGTGCGGAACGAGGGCATGAAATTGAGCTTTTGCTCAAATACACCACGGTCCTTTTGTGGGGTAGATACGGGACCTACACCGATGAAACGTAGACGGCAAAGTCTGCGGAGGGATTGCGTAGGTCAGATCCACTGAGAAGGACACCTTGGAAGCGTATCATTGGGAAATCTTTGGGTTTTCTCAGAGCGTCCTACTTGGGAGGATCTACCTGAGATAGGAAGGGCTCACGCCTAAGTGCAACAGAAGTAGGAGCCTAAATAACTACTTACCTGCTTGGGGATAATTATACAAGAAATCCGGAACCATAATGTTGGTATTCCGTTAGGCAATACTAGTGCGCGTATGAGGCAGAAAGACATTCTTGACGGATTAGGACTATGACCCCCCGATAATGCAGACATAGATGTAATGTACTGCACCTTCATATTTTAAGTTCCAAATGTATGAGCGCGGATCTAACTGGACATGTCTCGCTACCTGGTTTCGGGCTTAAGGTCTTGGACTCTAGGTACAGGAGCTTTGACTTACTTTGCGGGCAAAAAGGAAACTGACAAGTTTTCAACCAGTTCCTACCCTCAGCAACCTCTCCCCCCAAAACCTTCAAACCCACCTCCCCGAAACCTGCGTAGCTTCAGAAAACTATGCAAGCATCATTTTTCTCACAGCCCTGCTGGCCGCAGTTGGAGTGCGGTCCTGTACCCTTTCTACCTGGTGCTCGGCAAGGGCTGATAGAATGGCCTGCAGTACCCCGGATATCCATTCAGCACAAGTGCGCCTCGCTGGCGCTTGAGTCTTAGGACCTTCATCATCCCAGCAGTACGCGGACGCGCTGTCCAAGCTGTTCTTCTCCAGAAGGCATCTGGATCATCCGGCAAAAGCACTTTCGACAGCAGAAGTGAAATCGAGTAGCCACCGAAGTACTGACCTGCACGAACCCTAAGGGTCCAAGTACCTAATAATCATACACTTGCACAAAGCCTGTACTATAATTACTATTGCCCAAAACCCAAGTACCTAATTATTGGGTACTTGGACCCACTGGGGAAGCCTGTCCAGCTGAGAGCTCCAAGCCTAAGGAAGCAGCAGACAAGGGCCGAGCTGATATCCACTGGAGTGCAGCTCATGTGGGCCTTATGTGCAACAAAGTTGTTGCATGCAGAAGAAAATATCGCAGGCTGATAGGAAGGGCTTACATCACAAAAATCCTGAATCCTCTCTCCATGACACTGCATAGTCAGTAGTAGCACTAAGTTTCCGTAATCTCTCCAAAGCTTATACCCTGTATGAGCTTAACAAACCAAACAAAACAAGGTCCTGCAGCCAAGCGACTCTCGGCAACCCAAAGCTGAACTGACGAGTCCGTGGGGTTCGTGGGAGCTATCCCCCCGCATGGGACACTTCCAGAAAAGCTCCGCAAGATAGGAGGCTGAATGGGACGTGGCCAGGGGATCAGTGTAGCAGCCCACGTCAAGTAGCTTTGTGAGCTAGCTTCCCGACATTGGCTGCAGCCTTGGATTGGTGAGTGCTCTCCTCTCCCCCCAACCATGCAAGACAGCAAGCTATGCCTGGTGATCGCAACAGAAAGTTGGATAAAGGGACAAGTAAACGCAAAAGCCTTGTACCACGTATCAAGTAAAAACAACAACTCTTACTTTGTCACCTATAACCTAACATTACACACGCATTGCACCCATTGATATCAAATCTTCCGTCCAAAGCAGACGTAATCGCAGACCCGCTCCAAATTTAGTACCATTGCATATTGGGGATGTGCGTTATTAGAGGGGGCGGTAAGGGGGAGTCTTGTTGTTGCCGGGACGGGATTTCTCCACATAATCTTCTACTACTCGCGAACCCACAATCCCTGTAAAGGGCCTAAGGGCCAACGTAACGAGCCCGTAGTTCTTTCTAAACTTAGAAACCTAACCACCTTCCCGTAAATTACCACCCCTTACTGTAAGAGAGAGTGGATCCCAATTGTAAGCCCTAGTGATGGTACCGTATACCTCATGCTTTCACCAGTGCCCCTGAAAGCCTGCGAAACTATTTCCACAAAGCACAACTTACCTCGAACCCCAAAGTAGGCAAAATAAAAGCCCAACATCCCTCTAAATAGCCGAAAGGGCCATGATTCTAAATACTTTTGGGGCTTATATTAGGTAAGTTAGGACTTTAAGACGCATTCGCACAACAACAGCTGAGCATGGATGCGGGAAGCATCCACGGCAGCAGCGCAGAGGTCCAGCAAAGCGTCATCTTCGGAAAAGAAAAGCTGTGCCTTGCATGGGCTCACTAAAATGCCAGCTTCAAAAAGGAGCTGCTACTGTCTGACAACAAAAGGAACGCGATACATGCAAATGTCTAAAGTTAAACAGGTGTAAACATATCTTTATAGATATACAGGCACACGCACATACGCACTTTTCTTGAGGGCGCTGGAGGTTGCAAAGTGGTATGGCACCTGCAAAACTTTAATGTGCTGATGCACAATCAGGTCTTCAACGTAAACACCTCGCCCGAATCCAAGAACCATAATAACATTCTGAAGCGCTGACCCTCTCTCTACCCAAGATTCTGAGGATTATTATTTGAAGGAATTTTAGGCCCTAAGTCCAAATAATATGAGGAGGTCTTCAGGAAAATTTCGAGCCTTGGGGGTACAGAACACCCTAAGCGCCCCAAATCCTACAGAGTACGATCCCAGTGGCATGACGAAGCGCCATCTCCTGAGAAGCCCCCAAAAAGGGAGTTTAGGGATATATGAGGTTTCCTGTGGGGTCATATAGGGTTATTTAGGGTTATAAAGGGTTATATAGGGATGTATCTACATGGGGTATACAGGGCTATGTAGGGAGATATAAGCGTATATAGGTTGATCTAGGGGTTACGTAGGGTCATATAGGGGCTATATTGAGGTTACACAAGATAGGGATATACAACCACAATGGAGTCAAATGGAAAAGAAGATGGAACATGACATGGAAACTACTATTCAGGGTTTAGGGTTTTGGGGTATTATGGGATATCAAATGGAAAAGAAAGGACAATGAAATGGAACCTATTACTCGGGTTTAAAGCTTGGTGTTTGAGGCCTAGGGTAGTAGTGGTGAATGAAATGGACATTTTGAATTGAATGCTGAGCGAGGGGGCTCTGCTCCTTGCGGGCAACAATCAAATGGACAAGAAAATGGAGCATGGCATGGAAACTTCTATTTAGAGTTAAGGGTTCATGGTAAATCAAATGGCAAAAGGAAACAGAAGATGACGTGGAAGCTACCATTCAGGTCTTAGGGTTAATGGAAGCAACTATTTAGGGAGGGTTCAAGGTAACAGTGGAGAATCTAGTGGAAAAGAAAAATGGAAGTTGGAATGGGAACAGCTTTTTTAAGGTTTGGGGTATGGGGTAATACTGGAAATCAAACGGAACAGAAAATGGAAAATGACATGGAAACTACAAATTGATCAGTGGAATTCGGTTTTAGGGTAGTAGTGGAGAATTAAAACGCACAAGAACATGGAAAGTGAAATGGAAGCTGGGGTTATA
>CAJNIZ010037002.1:132875-157836 GCA_905231905.1 Symbiodinium pilosum | reverse complement strand
TAAGGGCCAAGTATACCCCATATAGTTACATGGACCCTGTGGGTTTGTTAAAGATCCGGAGCTTCTCCTGGTGAGCTGTCGTTTCCGGTGCAAGGAAGCGAAAGTGTTGGCAAATTCTGGCATTCAGCATCTGAAGACGGATTCCGCTTACTGGGTCTCTGCAATGTGTCCCTTTTCAAATTAAAGCACCTCAGAATTTTTGACCAGACTGTTGAAGAAGGGTTTAATGATAAAAGCAAATTCCGACTGGAGTGCGCCCCAGTAAGAGCCGGAATCAATCCTACACTCATGAACCTGAACAATGGAGGTCTTGAAGACATGCCATAGCAGAGGGAGAGGCTTCGCAATTGAGAGCACAACAGCTCTGTAGCTGGGCACCCTGAACCAAAAAATCAACATGAAGCCCTACGCCATGACAACACGGAGAGTCCGACTACGACTTCTGTATGTTTCTGCCTACTCCAGGACAACCATAACAGGAACAACTCAGATAACAGTTAACACAAGATATAGTGGCCCCAGGGAAAAGCCCCACGGGAATCAACAACATTGGTCGTGAGCTCACACTCAGAGGGTCCAAGCGCCTACCAAGAATGTACCCGAGCCACAAGGACTTTTCTCGAGAGTAGGCCATAGGCCCATAGGCACACTTATATGCTATGTAGTATAGGCAGTATAGGAGGACTTCCGTGACCCCAATCCCCATCAGTGCCCTGTGACTTCCAATCTTGGGGCTCCAAGGCAGGGGCGGCACACCGGCTGCGGGGGATTGGCGTCGCCCGGAAGATCACGCAAATGTCCTGCGAGCTATGTGCCCCCAGGGCTTCAGGTCAGGGTAAGCTGCGTGTGAAGTCCTGAAAACTAGGCGTACTGGCAGTCAGTAGGGGATAAGGGAATATAGCATATGGGGATTATATGGGGATTTCATTCCCTTTTTTCCCTACTAAGTAGAGGGGAGGCTGCGCGGATGGAACAGGGGAACATGGCAGCATCAGGATCGCGGAGGGACCGCTGCAGGGATCCATCACTTCATTCCCTACTAACTGCTACTATAGTCCCCCTTAAGTAGATAGAATGTACAATATCCTAGCAAGCTCCCCATATACCCCACACTCTATCTACTTAAGGAGGACTAGAACCACCAGAAGGTCAGTGACAGCTTGACTTTTCTAGGCCTGAAGACTAAGGCCAGTGTGTGCTCGCTGTCCCAGAAGTCCCAGTACACGTATACAACATATGCTGGGGAAAGTAGTAATGGGAATAAGAAGAATCAGAGTAGCAAAAGCAGTAATAACGGCAGTAATTGTAATAATAATAGTCGTAATAGTCTTACTAGTAATGGTAGATACAATCATTGTAGTAACCCCAAGCCCTAAACTGAAAACCTTCATAACAGAATTTGCAAGACTGATAAGTAGCAATTCCTCAGGGTCCAAAGACGAAAACATAGGGCTTTCGGGCCCCAGACTATAATTTGAATGCCACTTGGGCTCTGAAACCCTATAATTTGGGTCCTTGCACCCTTCTGGAATAATAGTCATTGTACATCAGTCCAAGGGCCGCAGCGGATGTGGCAAAGTATCCTGTTGGGGTTCCAAAATATAAAATCAGGCCAATCGTATGCAAGGTTGATGGTTTTAGGGTTTGAGGTCTAGGGTTGAAGGTTTAGGGTTGAGGGTTCAGGGTTGAGGGCCAAAGTTTAGGGTTTAGGACGTGCTGGATATTACTAGGACGTGCCTGGATATTTTGAAAACTACGGACCCTGTGATGAAGTTCTAAGAACAACACCTTTACTACGGCACCAGGTATATGGTAGTTTCCCAAAATAGGGGTACCCTCAATCTAGAGACCCGAAAAGATATAGTCCTTTTTCAGGGGACCACCACAAAGCTCCCGCTAACTGCGGGAAACCCCTAAACCCTAACTCCTGCAAATCCCTTTGGGAAACGAGGCCAAAAAAATGTGTGGAAGCTACCCATCTTCTGCCTCAGTCCATGAAAGAGGATCCTCAAGCACCCTGAGCCAGAACCAACATGGAACCCCACAAGAGGCCCCATGGAGAGTAGAGTCCTTTAAAGAATGGGTGTTCCCATGTTCATTTTGTGGTTTTTGGCCTGGAGACTGACATTTGCAACTGCTAAGCTCCAACCCTCGTGAGCCACAGCCTTTCAACAAGTCTAGTCACTTACAGGTTTCCACAACTTCGGGGGCCCTTTAACGGGTTCATAGGGTTCTCTAGGGCAATACAGGGGTAAAGCGATCCCTTATCTCTTGGGTTCAGGGTTCCACAACTATCCGGGTCCACTTTTGGCAGTCCTCGTCATAAGGGTCTAGCAAGTTAGGGGTTTATCAAGTTGGGGTCTATATCGGGGCCCCCTCTTGAACAAAACTCTCCATACCAAACAAGGGGCGGATGAAGGGATACGCCGCTTACCGTGCCCAAATCAACAACAGGCAAAGCCTTAATGTAGGACCTCAACATGGATGTGAAAACACTCGCTAACAGCACGTAACCTCCGAACTGCTCGACCCCCGCCAGTCCGCACGGGCTCAGTATGAAGGAGTGATGGCAATCCTGCAGCTGGAGCTGCAAGGGTTTAGGCTGCAAACTAATCTCCAAAAGGGCCCTATGAAGACCGATGTCATTCTCGCAAATCTATGAGAGTCCATGTTAGCTTGCGGGAGGGTACCCTGCCCTGAACCAACACGGAACCTGCATCTACTGTCGGCTTCCTGAACAGGATTGACTTCCAGAAACATGTAAGTTGTCGAGAGCATAATGTACCCTATACCAATGCTCGGTTCGAAGCAAGAAGAAGATTCCTCGCATCCGTTAAACGAAGCAGGTTGTCGGCGCCTCCACACAGAACTACACGCTTTCCTTGCTCTGAATGTGAATGTGTGTGCGCAAGGGCTTTCTACTGAACTGTTAGCAACTTCCAATGATCCCCACACCCATGTGCATGGACGTGTTTGTCTGTGCAGTGTTCAGCAGGCAGGATTTTGCACCGAACGTCCGGCCTCTTGCCCATCAAACGAAGGGCCTTGGCTCCAACAGAGGAGTGCAAGGTGGCACTTCTTCCTTTTCTAGGTTGATACTCGCCTAGTAGAGTGCGTGACTTTCTTCCACTTGGTCTTCCACTTGGCCGAAGGTACGGGACATGAGAATGCAACTTTTGGAATACACTAGCAGGTAGTTCGAACTTGCCGACATGCTAAAGGGCTTGCTCATAGCTTGGCATGCACTGGCACGTTCAAGGCTCCCTTGAGCCACTCCAGCTCAGCACAGAGCCCAGGCCAAAACCTCTTACCCCAAGTTCTACACCCTTTCTACACCCTGAACGCACCAAGCCAGATCCCCAACTCTGCGCTGCAGACCCTGGACCTACACTACACTACTCCTCCAAACAAACCTGGACATCCGGAGTGTGAGTGTGTCCCCAAAAGCACACGACCTTTTCACGAATGGCTTCTGCTCCGATCCATCTTTGTGCGGGAACCTAAGTCCTGAATTGCAAAACCCTGCCAATCTGCAGGCTAGGGCACTGCCTTCACTTGTCCGGGATCGGCAGGCATCCTTCCCACTCCAGAATCCCAATCTAATTTTGAGTTTCCAGAGATCCCCTCCCTATTCTTGTCAAGGACAGAAAGTGAACCAGTTGTTCTACGTGTCAAAACAAGGCATTCTTGGTCTGCGGATACTGAAGGGGGCCTGGGGTGCTTTGGACACAAGACATTCAACGATTTCTAAAAGCTGCGAGTACGGAGGTATCCAAAAGAAGTCCTGGGAAGATTGGGATCTCGGCAACTTACTATCGCCATAGTAACCCCGGGTTTGCGCAAGCCATGTACGGATAAGAACCACGCACTTCCGATGAGCATCGGGCCCACAAAAGCACAAGACTTTTGGGCGCCATCTTCTACAACTTGGCCTCACTGTTACAACTTCCTTCCAAAGAGCTCAACAAAAGCAAATCCTGTATACAAAAGCCAATCCTCAAACCACAAACCCCAAAACCGAAAGCACCAAAGGATAGGACGATATCTGCCAACACATCCCATTCCCATTGCCCGTCAGCCAGCAACTCCACCGCTTCATGCCCACAAACCCATATCAAACCTTGAGCCCTATCCTCCCTCGAACTAGCACAACACCCCATATGGGTTTGCAACATTAGGGGTGCCTTTCTATCTTGAAGGTCACCGTTCTAAGGCTTATAGTGTCTGTGGGGTCTATGTATAGGGTCCCCTGTTTCTGGAAAATGTTGTATAGCCCCAGTAGCCTGTTTTGGTGCTTTTGCAGGACACGTGTTAGTCTGGAGGAACGGTAAACTCCTCTAGCAATCCAATTTAAAAGTGAATTGCTCTACATACCCGCGTGGTTCGGATAAAAGCCTCTGCTTGCAGTTCGCGAAGGGACTCGTCAGTCAGAGTGCCCTGAGCAGCCTCATGCATGAGCAAACTAGCCTAGGGCCCAGCTACCCAAATGAGCTTTACGCCTTTAATCCTTGATCTAGTGGTTTGGTAGTAGTTCACGCCTATTGATAGGTATAACCCATAAAACTGTAGGTAATGGGGGTTCCAGGTAGGGCTCAGGGTTTTGCGCTTAGCCTTCTGGGGTTGGGAGTTTAGACCTTACGGTTTCGGGTGTAGACTACACCTGGACCCACACTACTCACATGCGAAGTATTTGAGACGAAAAGTATATACAACATGGATACTCGGGCTAATGGTGCTACTTGACCCTTTTGCTGTAGGCTTGCTGAGGTCCATGCCACCCTAAACCCAAAACAGCGGTGATCATGTTGCATAAATGCCTACTGTGGTCACTTGCGAGTGGACTGTCCTGAACTTGAACCCATAATTTTACGTGCCATCAAGTGATTGCACACCAATGCATACTACATGGAGATAATGAATGTCACCGACAGTTTTCAGCAGCATACAGGCTTGAAGGCAAGGAGAGCTATAACCAAGTTGTCCTCCTTTTATAGCCCCTAACCTTTTATAGCCCCTAAACCCCACCAAAAATCACCCTGCAACCTTCCTGTACAAGGACCTCATTGGCCTGCTTGCTGCCAGGTTTAGGGTCTAGGGTTCAGGGATTAGGGCTTAGGGACATCTAACAGAAAGTGGAAAATGGAATGGAAGATGGAATGGAACATGGGATTGTATAGGCAATTACAGGGCTTAGGCAATCCCACCCGTTACTTTTCAATCTTGGACCCGTAGCCCAATCTGCGGCCCCAGTCCCAAACATTTGCATTGAACTATATGAAGTTTAATTAGGGTTTGCTATATGGTCAACACCGATGCAGGGAGCACAAACCGCAATGAACAGGCCAACTTCCAGCAATAGTACACATAAGTCCTAGAAGGAAGCTTCTGCTGGAAAAGCCTGCGTAAGCTTCCGATGGCATGACTTCGTGGGGTGCCTGCGGCGCTACAACACAGCCCCCCAGCATGAAATGTCTACATCCCAAAGCCACTACCTTCAGCTAAGCTAGGAGCTCCAAACCTAAACCCTAAATACCTGATCATCGACTCAAGATTTGGGCCTCAAAGATAACGATGGGGCATTGACTCCAGCAATTCCACCCTTCCCGGACCCTAAGTCTGAATGTCCCGTGGCCCTTCAAGCTTGAAACCCTATCGAGTAAAAAGCCCCAAGCACTGATACAGGGGCCTTAATTATGACCAATACAATTCTAAGGCGTGTTTGAGGTACCTTACACCAGAACTATAGAAGGCATTTGGGACCGTACTACCGGAAACACCTAAAGCCTAACCCTAGGGATCCACATATACAAATAATAGCTACATAGGGCCCTAAAGTCTGAAAAATATCCCCTACATTGGGCTATTTGGATCCTAGAATAGGCCCTAAACCCGAAAGCCTAAACCCTAAACCCTAAACTCTAAACCATGCACCTTAAACTCTAAACCCTAAACCCTAAAGCCCATGCTTTAACCACTCGCCCCTTTCCCCGGAGAGGCCTCGGAGTCCTGTATGCCACTTGCCGTCAACCTTAGCAAGGCAAGAGCCTACAAAGGTTTAGGGTTTAGGGTTTAGGCTAGGGTTTATCCCAGCTTGATAGGGATGCTCAAAGTAGGGGCTACCTTGAATTCTTTAAGGGACACGTGTAGATATATGTGTATATATATATATATATACCTATGGGTATATATAGAAATATATATATATATATATATATTTAGGAATGCAAAGTTTGATGATATG
Organism: Symbiodinium pilosum; assembly: GCA_905231905.1. Classification (NCBI taxonomy): domain Eukaryota; class Dinophyceae; order Suessiales; family Symbiodiniaceae; genus Symbiodinium; species Symbiodinium pilosum. The sequence goes on along the minus strand of CAJNIZ010037002.1, from coordinate 151,595 downwards.
ATACTATGTTACATCATACTCCGTACTTTTACATTCTCATGGTTGGTTTCTATGACACAGAAACAGTCCTCAAAATAGTAACCCAAAGCCCTAGACCCTATATTAATATGCCCTTATATGAATGCAGGCTAGGAGGGGTAATAACTCCCTAAACCCTAAACCCCTAATAACCAAAGGCCCTGCCTGAGAATGAGAAATCCCCGCAAAGATCTACCTGCAGTCCTTGCACCAACCTATGGTTTAGGGTTTAGGGTTTAGGGATATATCAGGGTAATATAGGAATAATGGAAAATAGAATGGACACTAGTATAAGTATAGGGGGTTATGTAGGGATTGTATAGGGGTTAGGGTTTAAGGGTTGACGGTTTAATGCCATTTACTTAGGGTCTGGGGGGGGTCATTTTGAACTTGAACGTTTGACTTTTGAGACTAAGGAAATCTAAGTACCCTAAGTAATGGTAAGTTTACATGTGCTTGAGGGTTCAGGGTTTAGGGTTTGGGGTTTTGGTGAAATGAAGGCAGGGAAGCTACTACACCACTGGTGGCTACGTAGGGGCTACAATGTTTATGGTTTAGGATGTAAGGGTTTTGGGTTTAGATAGCCTTCCCTTGCCTCCCCAGACTCTCGACTTTAATCTGATGCGGTAACTCCCCCTCTTGTTCCCTTCCTCCACTCCCTACTATCAGGGAAGGGAGTTGTCCTTTGTACCCTTAGGGTTTGTACCCTTGGGTTTGGGTCCCTAAACCACGGAATATGGCCCTTAATAAGGGTATTTGAGACCCAAACCACAGCTTTACAAACATTAAGGGTACAAACCTAAAGTCTTTGATACTAACAACCACTAGGTTAACTGTAAGCCCTGTATATCCCTAGCCCCCACCCCCTGGCGCCCCCCCAGCGTCCATGTCATTTTCCATTTGACTATCCATGCCCTACCCCCCAAAACCTTAAACCCTAAGCCAAGCCTGAACCCTAAGCCGTAAACCTTAAACTCTAAACCGCTTAACCCTAACAACCAGTAAAGTACAATCTGGCATGCCAAGCTGGCGTTTGAGTTTAGGGCTTGAGCTGGGCCCCCCAAAGTCTGTAGAATAAAGGGTCTCTTTGGCTATTCTTATGGGCTTTGGGCACATGATTTTACCCACTTGTCAGGTTCTATGCCCACCTGTAGCCTAGCCAGTCTTTCCATGGGACAGGAGCCTGTGCCTGCTCAGGCATGAAGACCAAGCAAGTCCTGCTTGTCACAGAAGAAGCGATGACCCGAGACCCTAAGCTCTAAATCCTAAACCCTAAGCTCTAAATCCTAAACCCTAAACCCAAAACCCTAGACCCTAAATCCTAAAACCTAGACCCTAAGTCCTAAACCCTAAACCCTAGAACCCAAGTCCTAAACCCTTAGAGTTCAACCTTGCAACCTTCACCCTCAGCCTCAAGCAGCGAGCCGACCATCAACTCTAAGCAAAATCCTTGCAATCTCAAATCCTAGGCCCCCAATCCTACGCACGTTTGCAACATGCTTGAGAGAGACCTTTCAGAATACAAGACCGTGCTCCTGAATAAAAGAATGAGCCAAAATTAAGGACCTGATTTTGGGCCACATTTTCCTCGCAAACGATGTCCTCCCGCGCCAGACGTGTCTTGTTCCACACCCAGGCCCTATGAGGGATCTAAAGCCTGAATCTTCCAACTAGGTCGGATATTTGAGTCGATATTGCCTTTTGAGAATGTGGGGCTCAGGGGTTGCGCTTTCTCCTTTGGATCCCTCAGATTGGCTGGGATGTCAGAGTTGCATTTTGCTACTTGCTACCGGTTGGGGGGGGTTAGGGTTGAAGCTTTGGGGTGTACTCAAGGAATCGGAACACCTCAGCTTGGTGAAGTTATCGTGCCGCATTCAATCAGGGGCTTACCCTACTTTAATACCTGGAACTAACCCACGTCTATTCATGTTCCGCGGGCCATCGGAGAGACCCCACATGGATAGAGACTACACTCCTTCAAAATATGGAAGCAAGAAAAGGAACCCTTTAAAGCCCACAGTCCATTCCAAAGCACTCCGCACGGGAGTTTGTCTAAAACGCCGCTCCCAAGCTGAAGGAATGGTAGGGAGCCGCCATATCATACGAGTTGCGGGGACGCGTGTTGGGCTTCTGTAAGAACTTCCCGACATTGGGTTCCATCGTGAAATGTACGCATGGGCTTTTCAAGAACGAAAACCGGCACACAAACTTGAAAGTGGCAAATGCGTCCGTAAAAACATATTAGGAAATGTCTGTGTCTACATACCTAGTGGGTAAAGATTTACCTCTTCAGTCTTCGGAGTTTCGTTCAACTTGGAGATTGGACTTGGGCTCATTTGCCTTGCCAGTCCCCGTTGGGAAGCTATAAGCAAATACAGGGATTGCATTGGTACGATACAAGAGACGTATCACTCAAGACGCGCACGTCTAAGCCACAGCCTTAATACCAAGTTCGCAGGTACCGCGAGCCCTCCCTCTCAAAGCCTTAAATTACATGAAAGCTCAAAGCCCCCTTTAAACTTAATTAAGCCAATAGGAATGTTCAACCCTAAACTGGATAATTTTTCACGCACAGGGGGCCATAGCCCGTGCGCAAAATGCCTTCAAGGTCCATCAAGGTGCAGATGCCTAGCCGCATCTTGCGTTTGGGTTCACTACTCGTTTAGGGTCTAGGATTTAGGGGTTTAGGGTTTAGGGTCTGGGTTCCCTACTTGCCTCATTGCATCACAGTCATATGTAGAACCCAAGATAAGGGAAAACTACTACCACACGGCCAGTATTGGGAGAATGTGATAGGGCTGGGGCAGTATCCGAGCTTTACCTGTAACCCCAAATACCTACAGGCCCTAAAGTCTCGAATAGGTATAAGCCAAAAACTGTAGGTAATCGGGATCACAGGTAGGGTTTAAAGCCCTTTGACCCTAATCCTTAGGATCCGTAGGGTTACGGTCAGGCTTGAGGGGCGTGGCTGGTTTAGGGTTTATTGGGTCTAGGGTTTAGTCTTTAGATGGATTTCTTAAGGGCCGGCGAAGTGTGGCTTAGGGTAAAGGTGGCTGGGCAGAAAGACCAAGAGAACAAGGTTGGAAACTTGTCAACAGGATGGTTCTTCTGTAACCACCACCACCACCTCCTCCTAATAAAAACCCCCCACCCCTCTAACAATGATATTCTGCTATGTATGCGATGGTACCATTTTGGATGTATAGCCCTAAACCCTAAACCCCTAAACCCTAAACCCATGTTTAGGGGAGGGGACTTTAGCAGCGCTTCTTGGCTTAGAGTTGTCAATATTGAGTTCTTTGCCTCTGGGTCAGAGCCATTCTGCAAAGGGAACCCTCAAAGGGACCAGTAGTGTTTGCAGTGCCCTAAACCCTAAGCCCTACCCCTAGGGATCCTAACAGCCCAATGCAGGTAATATTTACAGACTTTAGGGCCCAATGTAGGTATTTTTGTATACTTGGGTCTCTAGGGCTAATCCTTGAACCTGTTTGTCCTGAGTTTGCCTGCTACCGGCCCTAAACGCCTAAATTAAATCCTAAACCCTAAAGCCCTAAGTTGACCCTTGGTCTGCCTTAATTGGCTCTAGTTCATCCACATGAAGGGGGAACCTGTTCTGGTCTAGGGTTTAGGGGTTTAGGGGCTAGTAGGGGGGGGAGGGTAGGCAACCCATGAATGTGCTATGGTTGTCAAAATTATATCATGTGAGTCTCAGGAAGTTGTGGTGGTTGTAGATTGTCCAAATTGCGGCCCCCTTCTTGCAATATCCAACATATTCAGGGTAGTTATAATGGGGGCCCAAGAAGGGACCATAAGTTTGACAACCTACCATAAAATCATGCTCCTTAGGTTCGCAAGGTCCCCAGTGGCAATTCAATTTCAGGAATGCTGAACTGGAATCCCTAAACGCTAAACCCTAATCCCTAAACCCTAAACCCCTAAACCCTCGCACTGCCACGGGTGCCCAACTGCAGGGCCCAAGTCGAAAAATTGGCTCCTCCCGGACCCCCAAAGGGATCTAGGGTTTAGGGTTTAGGGTTTCCCCTAGAACCATATGGGAAATTATATAAGGATTATATAGGGGCTATAATGGGTTGATATAGGGGATCTAATTTTTAGATCCCTTTGGGGGTCTGGGCTATACTCGCAGCATGGATTACAGCTACCCAAAACGATAGCCTGCAGGCTTGTAAGGTACAGCTTATGACGCGGTTTAACTCAAGGAAAATTTAACACTACTTCACTATGGCCGCGAGAAATCCTGACCCTGAACCCCAAGTCCAAGAACCCGAACCTCAAGTCCAAGAACAACCGGGCTGCAAGTTTTTACAGATCGAAGCCAATCGATTCGGCCACCAGCGCGCTCCATGCCTTGATGGTGGGTCTACGCCAACCCACAAGACAACCGCTCCCAGACCCCCAGGAACAAGGAGAGCAGCCAGCTGAAAGCTTTGTGCTTCATTTTGGTAGCGGGGTCAGCTGCCGGAAGTGACGGGGAAGCGGGCGTACTTACCGCATGTGATGCAGGCCGCCATGACCTTCCAATCAAAGGATCACGTCTTCAATTATTTCAGAGCGACTATAATTCTTGCTCCTTCTGTGCCGCATTGTAAGCTATTCCGATACTTAGTATCAAGCGATGCAAAAGCCGAAAGATCAGCTCAAGCAAGGGCGACCATGGCGACCGGGGACCAGTGCTCCCAGGCCATGAGGATGACATTGTAGCATTCGGGCCCTAAACCCCTATTATTTGGTCCTTGGACCCTTAGGGCAGGATGCTTATGGCTCTGGCTGGCTTTACAGCAAACAGTTGGCACCGTGATTTGGACAGAAAGCAATTTGTCGCAGCATGGTGTGGGAGGGCTACAACCAACAAATGGTCAGACAAAGGCAAAATTAGTTTAAATGCGGTGCCGGCGTATACTCTTATGTATGTATAAATGAGGCGGCGTCAAAATTACTTGTTTGTTCTCTCTTGGTTCGTGAGTTAGGGCGTCCCCTATCGATTTCCACGCTTTGGAGATCTTCTCGTAACCCTAGCTTGAATGAAATAAGCCTATAATTTTAGGACGTCCCCTATCGATCTTGTGGATTTTTGTGCAACAGCTACCGCCTAGACTAAAAGAAGTAAACGGCAATTTTGATCGCGACTCATATATATTCAAGCATTTGAGCTTCCATATTCTGCTGCCAAGGCTGCCGTTATAGCTTGCCAACATAAAAACAGATCTGAGCGAGACCTACTGCCGGCTCTGCCAGGCCTGTTCTGGGGTGTTCCAGAAATTGGGGGGTTTCTTGGTGGTCAATTGAGATATTGGGAGGTTTCACTGTTTTCCTCAAGCCTGGAGTCATAGTCACAACCTTTCTGATTTTGTCCAATTCAACTGGGTAACAGTTTTTGAACTTCATGGCAGCCTCATATTCCAGCGGGTAGCGATAGCCACCTGCGGACGGAAACTGCTACATCATTTGGAGTTTGGGTTCTAGGGTTTACGGTATGTGTTGATTATTCATGGATATTCGGGAATGAAGGAATGACATGTAGGCACTTTCGAAGGGAAAATAATGTAGGGACCGCTAGAGGGATTCGTTCACTTCCCAACTAACCACCGGTAAGTGTCTAGGGCTTTGAGTCTTGGTTAGGGTAGGGGTTGATGTACACCTCCTCCAGCATGACCCACCGTCTATCAACACTCTTTTTCTATTTTTTTCTATCTCTCTCTCTCTCTCCCTTTCCCTCCCTCTCTGTCTTCTCAAGGCATTAGAGAGCCCTCACGGCCCTCTCAGGGCCGGTCTGTCTCTATTCTTTCTCCTCCTACTCTATAGGCTATGTGGAATCCGAAGGCCCTGCAAGGCCCACGCCCCAAGAGCACGACAAAAGGCTCTTTTCGGTCGGCGGAGAGGACCTGAGGGCGTTGGAAGAAGGCACCATACTTCGTCAGGCACAGGCCAGAACATCTGCACTGGGCCTCTGCCTTCGAAACCCAAAACCCAGGATGATAGCTTCCCCTTCGCATTGTTCCCTACCGAGCCCAGTTTCTGAAGCGTGCAATTGCTTTATTTGACCATCCTCTCACCCTTGCACCCCATCCCCCCTACAAGCACTTCATACCAACATCTTTCTAGAGCCCATCAATGCTCCTTTAAACCTGAAATACCGAAGAAAAAAGGGTTCATCTGCTCCGCAGCATTACAGGAGACGTTGCAATGAACAGCGACTTGGATGACCACTCGCAACTTCGGAGTCTTGATGGTGATATATATTTTTTATAACTAGCGCTCTCTTTGCTGTTGCTTTTGCTTTGCTTTGTTTTGTTTTTCTCTCTCTTCTTCCTCTTCTCAAGGTGCTAGGAGGCTCTACAGCCCCCCGGGGGCCCAGCCCCCCACCCGCAAAGGTCGCTGGTTTGGTCGGTACTCCCGAGGATCAATGAGCTCTCTCTCTCTCTCTCCTCTCTATGCTTCTATGCCACAACCCAGAAATGCCTAAGCAGAGCTACTGACTCAAAATCAAATTCATGCAGGAGGTGGTTTAGTGTTTATGTATGCCAGAAAGTTTCCCTTTGATGCCTGGCAGGCATGAGAACTGCGAACCACGGGTGACCTTGGCTAACATGCTCAAATTTTGGGTCTCTGCAGCTCTCAGCTAAGCCTTGAACCAGAAATCCGAGGCCCTGAGCACTGAACCATGTTTCAGGCCAGAGTCCCTAAACCCTGAACCCTAAACCCTGGTGTAAAGAGGCTCTACACGCTCCACATGCCAGCCATGAAGGCTGGCAGCAGGCATCAGATTCCAAGCCTCTTTCCGTTGTCTACTACCCTTGCCAAAGCGTCTGAGCTTTACACCCTCAGGGTCCAAGTACCCAATAATTGGGTACTTTGGAGGTGGCCACCGGCAATTAAAGTAGAATGGGGAAGTAAATGAATGCTGAATACTTGGACCCTTAGGGTGCGCCCTAAATCCTGGCCTCAAAAGTTACATTAATCGCCTTTGGATGCATCGCGGCCAAAACGCAACACCTCGCCACCCTGAAGTTTGCCCCCAAGCATAAAACCCAACGGTCCATGTAGCTGTTTCCATGCATAGGGGGGGGGCCTTGATATGCTATGATCCTTGTTCTGGGAACCCCCGAGAGCCAGCTGTTCTTTGGAAACTGTAATGGAAATACAAGATATATACTTGAAGCCCTAAATCCTTTTCTTATAACCACTGCTTGGCCCAAGTATATCATATATTGCTACATAGACCCTTTGGGTTTGTAAGCAGACCTGAAATCTTCCTGACGCATGCTGACATGTAGATTTCCAAGCAGCCTGCAACCAACCTAAAGCATCCATATGCAATTTCTCAAAATTGGTTACCCTGAGAATACCAGGGATACATGGAAGTAGAAGGGGATCACAAAAGGGGCACCTGGAGAACCATAAGCCCTAAACCCTATAAACCCTTAGGAATCATTCTCAGAAGCTCTCATAGAATAGACTGCACGATTTCCGATGAGAGTGCTGCAACACGTCCAAAGATAAAGGGATGTCCTACAAATAGGGGTACGTACCTTCTTGGCGGCCTGAATGCAGTTGGCCTGTAGAGGGGGCTCTTCCCTCGGCTTCCCCTGGAACATCTTCTTAGTTTATACCTTCCTCTAGCAGTCGCACCCCTTCCGAACACTACAGTGTTCCCCCGGAATGCAAGAGGGGGAATTCAGGAACCAGCTCGATTTCAGAGACCAGGGGCGTAGTGCTCAATGACAATCTGGGCCACCTTGAATGGGGTCTTTGGCTAGAACTGAAACCTAGTCACGCCATGCACGCTGCCGGCGCCACCAGTTGTAGATCCTGTGCTGCTGTCCTTTCAACAGAACAAAGGTCGCAGAATTTACCTCCAGGTTCTGAGTCGGAGCCCGTGGAATGTAAAATCTAAATATTGGGATAATGGAAAAGAAAATGGAAACTACTATAATGGGTCATATATGGGATATATTGGGGCTACATATAGGATAATGGAAAAGAAAATGGAAACTACTATAATGGGTCATATGTGGGATATATTGGGGCTACATATAGGATAATGGAAAAGAAAATGGAAACTACTATAATGGGTCATATATGGGATATATTGGGGCTACATATAGGATGATGGAAAAGAAAATGGAAACTACTATAATGGGTCATATATGGGATATATTGGGGCTATATGCGGAGAATGGAAAAGAACATGGAAACTACTATAATGGGTTATATAGTGGTATATATAGCAGCACATAAACACCGCCATGACCATGAGGATCCATTGCCTCACTCCATACCAGGCAGCCAAGTACTAAAGCCCTCGATTTTTTTGATTCCTGCGGAAGGATTGGGCTTAGCGTTTAGCAGTTCTAGGCTGGATCTTAAGAATCCTAAACTGTTAAAGCAGCAGTTCTAATCGTTGAGCTCTCCACAGGAGCAGACTTCTGCAGCAATCCCCCACAATAATCCCCCATGCCCCACTAAGTCACCAAGCAGAATCTTGCTGCAAGACGTTCATGAGGGCCTCCCGCTAGACTGTTGCAGTCTGTGCTTCATGATTCGTAACCAGGTAGTGCGGATGCGCAGCTCCGTGCAGCCTACAACCATCAGGCAGAGGAGAAATTGTAGACATGTATACACCTGCGTTTAGACATGTACACTGGCCTTAGGTCTGAGACCTTCCTGGCACCACAACCACGAACTACCACGGAACTCTGGCTCGGAAGAAAGCTTCCCAGAGAGGATAATTGAAAGGTCAAGGTGACTTGGTAAGCCGTGCATACGTGTATTCACCGAATACCCCTAGCCCTAATCCCAAACACTACCTTCCCTCTCCTCCCCCAGCCCTGAACCCTAAAACCCTAAATTCGCAAAGTCCGGGACCTTCCATTCGGAGATGTCACAGGCCAGGAGCGAGGTTGCAGGATACCGTGCAATTTTCCTGGTCTTCGGTTTACTCTGGGCCCCCAGAGTCTGTAGAATACTTGCCTTTTGCAAACAAAAGGCTTGACGCGCACATCCAACAATACCAAGAAGCACTGGGAACCAAGTTGATAGGTAACCCACGAGCCTCCATAAGCAATACAAGCCAAAGTTCCATTCAATCTTCGCGAGCGATCCCAAAGATTCCGCAATGCATTGGCATAGACCCTTTAAACCCACACATAACCCTGCTATCCATGTCACATCTATCCTTACAAGCCTGAAAACCTAATCCCTATACACCCTGAACCCTAGGTGTCTGTAACAATTGCAGAACCCGAGATGAAGCCAATTGGGACCATTTTCCGCATAAACCACTACTTGGGGTGCGGTGGATTGAGATCCTTCCAGCTTGCCCAGTGAATAATACCCCAAAATTAAGGAAATGCACAAGGATTATATAGGGAGTATATACGGGTTCTATAGGGACTATAGGAGCAAGATCCCCTACGTGATAGTAGGGACCCTGGATGACTTCTTGCGACCAGCAGACGCTCCGGCAAAATCCAATCGAGCCGCCAGGTAGGTCTCTGTGTTTACCGAACTGAAATTCCTGTAGGGTTTAGGTTGGGTACTGCCCCCTTGTGGGCGATATATAACCATATTATAATGATTATCCAACTGTTACTGAGGGGGGGCAGTACCCAAGGTTTAGGGTTCAGGGGGAGACGTAAAGAGTTTCCCCCGAAAGAAAGGGGTCCCTATGCTACAGTAGCCCTCTAGGCGAACTTACTGCAGTCCTCGGGGTTTCTTGGAAACAGCCTACAATCATTTGGGAACTAGTAATTCGGTGATATACGGCTTAGGGAAACAGAGTTTCGGGCTCAGGGCGATTCCCAAGGTGCGCGTTCCTGGATAAAGAACCCCTATAACCCCTACAGGGCCGTGGGTTACCCATAAATCCTGATGATGGGGGCTGGGATTGCCTTTTCACAACTTCTGGGTGCACGACTGGCAAGACATTTTTCCCCTTACTAATCTTCTTGCCGTTGGCTCCAAGAAGATGGTATTTGTAGGCTTGAAGCCCCAAGCAAATAATGTTGTTCAACTGTGCGACCTGGGGAGGCGAAGGAGGGTAAAAAGTTTGCTTATGCAGCCAAACAGGAAGGTTCCCATGAACCCAAGCCACACAAACGCCACACCACACCCTGACTGAACCCTACCCTAAAACCCTAAAACCTTGACACCTAGACCCCAATCCCTACACCTTAAACCCCTAAACTATTCGGCCCAGTGGCAGCAGGCCGCCGCGCGTGTTCTCAGTGAGGGCGGCCCTGGATAGAATGCCTCAACAGCACAGGAACCCACTCATTTTAGGATACGAGGTGCGAAGGGATCATTATAATGAGGGCCAGGCGGGAAAGGGTTCCTTAGAGTGGGTGTGAGGTCCAATGTTTAAGGCATGACCAAATAGCGGCACGCGTGTCGTTGCTATAGGTCGTAACGCGGTTGCTGCACGTCTCTTTCCCCACAAGAGGCAGCAAGACAACGCAAACATTGACGGTTGCAGGGTCAAAGATTCACCTCTGGAAGATCGGAAGTCCAGGATCAGCAGAGGTGTGTGGGTGGGGCCGGCGCGAATCGTGTCACAGCTTGCTTGTACCTTTCTTGCAGGGGGAATCTGGGGGAAGGAGCGGTGGTGGGGGGGGGAGGGGTTTACTATGACCTCACAGGCCTGTTCACCTGTTCTGGGTCCTCGCCTTTGGCAACCAGCGCAATGAAACTCTTTTTCCTTTGCCAGGCACCCTAGGGTTAGATAGGAACGAGACAGAGACTATTGGGGCCCACGTTAGTGATTACGTGTTGCCATCTAGGTGTCTGCTATCTAAGGACTTAAACTTCCCTTGCCTGGAAGACAGGGTTACACTTTTTGAAGTTCGCGGCATGTGCAGTTAGGGCAGTGCTACCCGGTGCCCAACTTCCTGGCAGCATAATAGGGAAGAGAGGAATGTGTCCCCCCCTAGTAGTCCGTATAGTAAACCCAACCCTCCATGGCTTACTCGCCACCTGCAAGCCCTAAGCCCTCACCCTATAAGCAACAGAGTGGCTTCTTCTCCTAAGACTTCAACCCTAAACCCTTAAACCATAGACCCTAAACTTAAACCCTAACCACAACCGATATGGTTGCCAGTCCGCGGAAAGCTTGCCCGTCCAACAGCATCTCCTGAAGATCTTGCATAACCCTAGGGCTCCAAGTATGCAAACAATACCAATAATGATGGAGGATCAAATGGGGGTTGTATAGGGATCCAAGTATACAAATCACACGTACATTGGCCCCTAAAGTCTGTGAATCTTACCTACATTCAAGGTGCGGAGTCAGGATGTCTACGGTGCAAGTGTGTAAGGACTAAGTTCGGATGGGGAGGATTGAGGCTTCTTGGTTTAGATTGAAGATTCAAGGTTTTGGTTCTGGGTGATAGAGATGCATGGTTTCCGGATTCTTGAGCTCTTATCGGTCAGGAGCAGCTACAGCAGCACAGAACATCACAGCCATGATTTATGAGGCTCGCATCCTACCCTATACCCTAAACCCTACAGCCTAAACTTGCCTAGAGCAGGGTCTCCATGCGCAATGCTCTACAGAAGTGCCGGATCTGTTTCTTCCTGCCCCCAACTCCAAACCCAAACCCTAACAAAGCTATACCCTTTTCCACCCGGTATGACATTCGACAAGCCTTTTGCAATGGGCAGGTACTAAACGCAAAAGTCCTGTCGAGGAGGTGTAGAGGCTTGAACACTATGGCTCAATCTGGCCAGTCGCCTCTTGATCTCTCCCCAACATGTCAAAATACTCAAATAGGGTTGCTTGACATGATGGGAAATACCCTCATGTATCCACAATGCAACGGCAACCGCCATGAAGACGCGCACCAATCTGTCTAATCTATGCCCTTCCACTAGCAGGCTTTGAACTGGGCAACGAAATTATTTGGACGAAAACACAACAAGCACCCTTCCCCAAACAACATGGAACCTTCGTAGGTGACCGTGCAGTATCAATGGCCTTTCAGGTTCCGTGTTTTGCTGGGTCGGCAAAACGTCCGTCGTCTAACAAAAGCATAGAAGCACGAGTCAACACCCTCAACCCTAAAGCCATAACCCCGCAGGACCAAAACAAGAGCCTAAACGCATGACAACAGCAAAGTCAAACCATGTTTTAGCTTTGGTCCGGAGTGTTGATGCAGCAACCTTTCAACAACAACCCTGCACCCCATCCCAGAGTTGTTCTAGTTGATTAGTGAATCCGTCCCTTCACAGAAACCTTAAACACCTGCTACCCCAAATGTCCAACGTGTCCGCCAAGATATAAGGTCGCTCATGGGGCTTGTCTAACATTAGGGGCGTGGGGTGGGGGGGGGGGGCTATGGTTACATGAAAGGGTTGAAGCCGCTATATTTGACACTTTCATCATCATCATCATCTCGGGGCCAAGCTGTTCATGTGAGTACATGGGATGCCCAGGACACCTGCTTTGGGCCGTGGATCCCCAAACTTCAACTGTGTTTCGAATCGCCAGGGCAGCACACTAGGGAAAAACACGTGTGTTGTCGATACCAGTAACCATACGAGACTACAGGACATTACCTAGTCCGCACTCGTGTTTGCTTCTACTCAGGTTTCAAGGCAGGCGTCCCAGCCGCCCAGGCCCGCATGCAGAAGTGAGCGAGGAATGACAAAGTGCCGATCCTTGGCATGGAGCTAACAGCAGCACACTTCAGCACCCGGCCTAGTGATATATCTAGGTCACACAGCTCCCGTTTGGGAGTTCTACAGGAATACTTAGCCCCCAAATACCTTTCTAGGTATTTGCAGCATACCTTGGAATAGGGATGGCAACCCAAACCTCGCACCCTGTTTAGGGTTTAGGGTTACCTCTAGGTAGCAGAGGGAACCCCTTTGAAAGGGGTCCGCATTCCCCATAATCAGGACTATAGACTATGGTATATTGGGGTCCATATTGGGGTCCCCGCGCTTATGGAAGCTACCAGACATACCTTTCAGGAGATCTAGAACCCTAAACTCTAAATCCTAAACACCAGATCCTGAACCCTGAATCCTACACCCTAAACTCTCAATCCTAAACCCTAAATCCTTAACCCTAACACCTAGACCCTAAATCCTTAACCCTAAACCCTGAACCTAAAGCCCGCTCCAACCAGGTCAGTCTACAGCTGCGGGCAAAGTGAAGGGCTGAAGGGAGTAGGGTTGAGGATTAAGGGTTGATAGGGTTTAGGGCTTAGGATTTGGGGCTAAGGATTAGGGTTGATAGGGTTAAGGGCTTAGGATCTAGGGTTTGGATTTTATTTTAGGGTTGAGGATTTTGGGGTTTAGGATTCTAGGGTTCAGGATCTAGGGTATAAGTGGGGCGAATTGTTGGGGGCGGCTCCTCGAATTACACCAAAGTAGGATTCTTTTATGACTATTAATAATAGTTATTACTCCTTAAGAATCCTTGCAAGGACCCCGAAATGCCACATAATCCTTACGTGTTTCTTTGGTCCCCTGGGGTACCCTCACCTGACTAGGTCCCATTCAAGTCTCTAGTGGGGCGCAGAAAAAGGTCAGAATCCCTATCAGGAATTAAAAAGTACCTTTTTGAGGGTTCCACACTCACGCATGTACAATTTTTGGGGGTGAATAGCAGCAGCCGGAGAGAGTCCCAAATAAGGCAGATAGGCCGGGTGAAGTCCTAAGGAGATTAATATGACAACGGACATTCCAACAAGTCACAGTTGAGCTTTCGCACGCCAAGAAACAGGACGTTCGTTATCAGGCTACTCCACACTGAATGTAAGAAGCCTGCTGAGAATACCAAGCATGCCGCGTCTTTTGAGCATCCATTCAGCCGGCGGAAAACTGCACGAGCCATCTCAGAACAAGGAAGGGACTCCTTTGCTAAGCATCACTTTCTGAACAAAATACTTCAGAATACAGGGATCAGTATGTGGTTGGTAGGTGCAGCCGCAGGATGGATTTGCAACCTACCCTTCGCCCCATCGGAAGGCTTCTGAGCGCAAAATTCTCGCACTTAATTTGTACTTGCAGTGCCAAGGTTATGATAACGTGTGGCTTTCAGGGTCACATACCATGCCTTGACTCGGTAAGTACAGGAGTTTCCCAATGGTCTATTGTAGCAATGGTCCCCTTCATAAGTTCTTGCAAGCTCTGGACAACAAGGTCGAGGGCAGCGTATGCGAATGAGGCCGGAGCTCAGGGTCCATGGGTCAAAAAATTGAAGACCAAGAGTTTTCATGGGTTTAGGGTTTAGGGAATTTGCCAAACCCCAAGGTAGGTTTCGAACAGTTCTAACCTAAACCTCTAATCCCTAGTCCCTGAAGCGAATGCTGAAAACCCTAAACCTCCGAACTTCACCCTGAAGTGCCACATTTTGAGCACGCACTTGGAAAGCTGCCGGCGCACTCAACAGCAGTGACTTCACGGCGGGGGCACATGGTTTGCAAACGTAGGTGGGGAAACTTCATGGTTAACGCTTCAGGAAATCCTCCCTAAACCCTTAACTCCATACCTTGTCTCTCTAGTCGAGCCAACCTCTTTGCCCTTCGCTGCCGTTCGGCTGCCATCTTCTCTTCAAGAACTGAAGTGTCCCGGAACCCTAAACCAGGCACTGGCGACTTAGGGTTTAGGGTCTAGGGCACTCTCTGAACCCCAGACCGCAAAGCGGGCGGCCCCGTGCCCGCCAAGAAATTTACATGGGGAAGTCTGACAGACTGTAACCCTCTTCATAAAAAGCCAAGTCCTTTCAGTAAGGGCCACATGCAGCTCCATGTTTCGGCATTGTAGAGTGTCGGCCTACTAGTAGCCCAATCTCTGCTCTGCAGGGATTATCGGGCGCAAGCCAGTGCAGAGGAACTCTAACCCCTAAAGCCCATGAACCCTATCAACCCTACATATTTAGGCTTCAGGGTTTATTAGGGTTTTATCCAAAAAATCCTACGAACACTATGAGCCCTATGCAGCCCTGTAAGCCCTAAAAAACCCAAAACGAATTAACCCTATAAACCCCGTAAACCTAAACTTTACAAAGCCTATGACCCTTGTAAACCCTGTAAAACCAATAAACACTATAAAACCTGTAGCTAAGCCCTACAAACCCTAAAGCCTAGACCCCAGATGTTTCTCCAATTTAGGGCTAGGGTCCCTTCAGCTTGCTTCTGCTTGTATGGGCTTCTTGCGGTTTAGGTTTTAGGGTTTAGATGGGGATGATTCGAAGCAATTTCTACGATGTGGTGTACTCCGTCAAAGGAAGTCCCACCCCCCCGGGATAGTATCCATACGTTTTGTGATATCCACAAGTGACATGGGATGGGTAAGGGCCCCTACGGCCTTCAGAAAAGAACTTTCACAACCTAAAGCAGAATAGGAAGCTCTGATTGAAGTCTTCTAGACAGGCTAATGGTTTATGGAAACTAAAAGGCACAAGCCCAACACAAACTCTGGGGTTTTGGGGCTTAAAAGAAGGACTTGCGGCTTAGGAGTTCTAAGACGCAAGCCACAAACCAAATATCTAACAGAACCAGTCCCCCTCCTAGGTCCCTAAAAGCAACTACCCATGCTCTGATAGAGCTTTGGGCTGTGATTACATAAGGGTAATCAGGTCACAGTACTGATTGCCGTAAACTCACCCCACCAAGGAATCCTTGATCTACTGTTGAATGATGATCAGGGATTTGGGCTGGATTATCTTTTGAAGCTCTGGAGTAAACTGGGCCGAAATCTCTGCCAATTCCTTAAGAGCAGCTGCTTCAATAATGAGACTCTTTCGCTACAGTTCGGGGCGCCATCGCCTACATCACACATCTTTTTGTCCTTCCCGCCTTAGCCGAAACCTTTTCGATTTTACAGGCTCCCTGCACTGTGAGCGCCTTCACTCACCCTGCACCGCAAGTAGGTCAGGCTTCTGAGGACGCTGCAGGCTTCCAAGACTTCACGCGGTTTAGGGAATGGAAAAGGGACCGGCAAAACAATAATGACTCGTTCAACGGAACTTCTCATGGACAATGCAATAGAAACTACGACTCGGGCATATCTAGGGGAATGGGAAAGAAAATGGAAACTGGGTTTCTACAGGCGTTCTTGAGGGCTGTTTAGGGGTAGCCTCCCTTCACAGTTTCTTAACAACGTGGTCTTCTCCATTAAAGGTTTACCCAATAAGGCTCGAAGGACTGACAATATAAGGCTTTTGGACCCAAAGACCATGCTATACACGGCTTTTGGGCTATTTCGAGCCTTAGGGTTAGGGTTTATAGGATTTAGGGATTATTTGTTAGGGCCGACATAAAACTTTGTGTGATTTCTAGCCGTGGTTCCGAAGCCAAGGGCGTTTAATTTCTGAGCGTCCCATCTCCAGAGCTCTTGGCACTAAAGCTGCCAAAGAATAAGACATCTACTCTGTTAGGGGTTATATGGGGGTTATATTGGGATAATGGAATTAAAGGAAAATGGAAACTACTCGGGAGGCAGGAGCATATGAGAACAGTACTGCAGGTTCATTCGGACAACATGGCCTCATGCAACTTACGGACTCTGTCAGTCAGCAAGCACTTAAAATTGAAATGGACGCGACGCCATAGCCCATGTGGAACTCCAACAACCCAATCCATAACGAACGCCTGTGAGCGCACGTCTGAACAAGCGGGATCTCCCAAGAATTGAGAAGCCGTGTTGCACGATTCCTATAACAAGGACAAGAATATGTCGGGGCATACAAGGGGTCCCTCTTCTCATGGAAGCTTCCGAATCAGGCTTGGAAGCCCGGAGAGACTAGAAATCATCCTCGTCGCTGTCTAAGCTCTCCGCGGCCTGCAAGATCAAAGGGCCCATGTAGCCCCCAAGTAGGCAGGGTTTTGGGCTTAGGGTTTATAGGCATAATGGAAAATGGAAACTACTATATGATAATCGTGTATATATTGGGGTTAAATAGGGATAGTGGAAACGAAAATGGAAACGGCTATGTAGGTTTAGGGTTTTGGGTGTAGGGTATATGGGAAACCCCATGGGTCCTGAGTAAGTACTGTATCCTTGCATGAACCCTTGGTGTAAAAGACTTGCACACTGCGCTGGGAATCGACACCTTGCAATGCAAGCAGGCTGACCTGGTCATATCGGGGAATCCTGAGTTTCATTGGGTCGGTTTAAGGCTCAGACTTCTACATCCTAGACCTCCCAAATACCCAGAATTCCAGGCTCGGATGTTGGGCGCCTTTGTGAAGGCGATGCGGGTGCAGTTGGAAACCTGGGCAGTCAAAACCAACAAAGCCTTCTCCAGCTAGTTCTCGTACATATGCGGCAGGCAAACATGTGCGTACAGATAGGGCTTGTGTGATGCTGATGGAGGTTGGGTTGCTGAACGGATGTTCATGAAGAAGAAGACGCAAGTTCGGCGGTGTGTGGCATACGGCCTGTAGAATAAACCATTCTCGCACGGGCACGTCGCGGCTTAGAATGTTTGCCCTCACACAAATAACATCAACATGTGGAACCCGCACAGCCCTCGCTTTAAAGGGGAGTAGTCTTCGTAGGGTCCCAAATCTAAACCTATGCTCACTTCTATACCTGGACCAACTGCATATGTCTACTTCCGAAATCTCCAAGAGCGGCCCTGTGACAATAGTCCCGGCGGCTCAAACATATTCATTGTGGCTCAAGGTCGAAGGTAGCTTGCTCATACGGCTAGTTGAAGCAGAGGGACCTTTCTCCCACTGTTGGGCAGAGACTCGAATCCTAGACCTGCCTCTCTGTCTCTCAGAATCGACGGGTGCTAGACCTCTGAGCCTCAAAACCTCAAGTTGGGCTGTCACAGGTGCGTTTGAAAGGAGCATCCCGAACACTACCTAGGGTTTAGGGTTTCTAATGCCTCGTGCATTGCCCA
The DNA here is from genome assembly GCA_905231905.1 of Symbiodinium pilosum. NCBI lineage: Eukaryota > Dinophyceae > Suessiales > Symbiodiniaceae > Symbiodinium > Symbiodinium pilosum. Next base: position 133,699 of record CAJNIZ010037002.1, on the reverse strand, counting down.
ACGGGCTAAACCCTGTGTCGCGAACCTAGACGGATGCCCAAATGCAAACTGTCTTTCAAGTAACCCGATTGCCCAACCTCCCGTATTCCCCATTATCAGCCGTACATATCCCTGGGCTTTGAGAAGGCAACGGCTTTGAGAAAAAACACGCAGAGTTTCTATAGGCAGGCATCAGTACCCATGTAATTACTATCACTATCACTATTACTATTACTACTAGCATTACCCTTACCATCATTCCTACTATTACTACTAGGTTCCAGACCTGCAGGTGAGATGTCTCCGTCTTCTTCAGCAGCAGTGCCAAACTCTTGGGCTCCTTCTGAGTCGGAATTTGGTGTAAGGTGCTTTATGACGATCTCACAATGCCACCTAGCGAAAGATGAGAGCACGATTGAATAAAAGACGGGTGCCTCAGGAGATGCCCGAACTAAGTACTGGAAACGTTGATTGAAGGGAGAGAGATTAGGCAAAGACATTATTGCGTGTGTTGTGACATTCTGTAGTCAAACGACTATTGATACTGCCGAATGTCTCGCTATTGCTACAGTGTAGTCTATGGCGATGGAAAGCTGTTGCTGGCGATGGTGTCTCTCTTGATGATGCGGAATCAGCTATCCGGATGACATTGCGCCTTGTCGCTCTCACGGCGATGAAGATTTATCAAGCGCAGCTTTGGTTTTTCAGCACGCCTCTAATGCACATTCAACAGTTCTAGCGTCACCGCCCGCTGCGGCAAACGGATCCGTTGCTGTGGCAGCAAAGGCAGCAAGATTGCCCGGCATCTGTCGCGCATTCTGTCGGATGAGTCTGGATTTTGATAT
>CAJNIZ010037002.1:88602-122521 GCA_905231905.1 Symbiodinium pilosum | reverse complement strand
GTACAAACTTAAAGTCTTTGAGGGATCCATTTTCTTGACCAACTGTTTGATCCAGGGAGTCCCGGACCTCAACCCTAAACGCTGTCAAACCTAAGCCTTGACCCCATACCACATGTCCTACTTGTAGGGTCAGGGGGACTCAGCAAGTAGGTTAATAACCTCTTTATTCTATATAATAACCCCAGTTATTCCCGCTATCAACCTACTTACTAAGTCTCAATGACCCTAAACCCTAAATAATATGTAGTAGTTTCCATGATCTTTTCTATTACTACTAAGTCCCAATGACCCTCCAAGTAAGCCCGCAACCTCTTTCAACATCAACCCCAGCAGGCGTGGGTCGACGAGCTGCAGGCTGTTCGCCAGCGGCCCGGCTATGTAGACGTCCACGCGGTTTGCAGGCTCCTCCCGTACTTCAGAGCTCCCCGGAGGATCCCGAAGTTGGATGCCCTGAGGTTTCTCGTGGTCTAGGGTACCTTTAAAGGGGATAGGGGTTATATTGGGGCTATATAGGGATATTGAAGATGGAAACTGCCATAAGTAACGGTTGCTGAATCGAGGCGTTGCCTATTTTTCAAAACTCTCCCATTCCAGGAAACAGATGGCAGGCGTTCCTCTTTTTGCAGGGCTTTGTGCGCGAGAACCTCCAAGCACTCCCTCTTTTGACCAATGTGGACAAATTTGAAACCGGTGGATGCCCGTTTTCGGGGTTCCGTTTGCTGGTTCCTTGAGGGAGTCTGGAGTCTGGGCTACAACTAGACAACAACCCCTAAACTCACAGCCCTTTAACCTTAAATCGTATTCCAGTAGTGTCCATGTCACGTTCTATGCCATTCTCTGCTATTGGGACACCTTCAGAGGCTACCACAAAGCCCTAGACCTCTACCCTTTTAGCAATCTGGGCTTACATACTGGCAGGGCTTACTTGGAGTATCAGGGTGATTGTAAGTCAATCATCACTGTACTCAAAACCCCATAATGAGCACTCTAAATTCCCCCAGATGGTTGTAATTTGGGCAAAAGAACCAGCTGTAAAGGGTTATAATGACCCCCAGCTTCCAAGAAGCGTTTAGGCTGCAGGGCTCGTCTTCCAGACATCAGCAAGAGCAGAAACCAAATGGTTCATGTATATACGCATGTAAGTATATAGTGTATAGCTGCCAGGCCCAACTTCCCAGATAACAACTTTCGGGCGCAAGTATACAGCATATAGATACATGCACCCTCTGGGGAAGTAGAAAGAACAGCTTTGGGCGCTGAGAGACTATACGCATGTGAAAGTTCAGGAGCTAATGCAAACAGGCCTCAACAGAGTTGCCTTCTACCCCTATAAGACACTTTAAGCCTTTAAGCCTTCCTTTCTCACCCCCACTTTCCAAGTAAGCACGTGGGCCTTGTCTGAGCAGTTCCCACCGCACAGCGGGTCCAGCAACTTAGGCAGAGTTGGGGAGCCGAAGGCTTCGAGTTCTCAATCTTGAAATGTGTTTTAGGGGAAGTAGCGGGTGAAGTCCCAAAAGGATCCCTACATAATCTCCTGCAACAGTACCTCCACCACCCTCGCTCCATCTTGAGAACCAGCAAGGAATTGGTAGTTAAGGCGGAGATATCGAGCTCTTGAACTTGATTGGGATGGGATCCCTGGGGCTCCACATAGCCCAATGTAGGTCGTGCCCAAAAGTAACGGATTTATTGGGTTAGGTTCTTGGGACATGTAGCTATGGAACTTTGGGAAAAGCTTTCCGTCACCTCCAGGACTCTAGGTCAGGACTTTGCTGTTTGGATTCCTAAGCTGGCGGAGTTGTTATTCCTTTGTGCCTTGCGCGTGCAGTCAGGACATCATGGAAATAACCGCTCCAATAACAAAGCTTTGCAATCAGGATAAGGAATTCGAAAACCCCAGCACGCAAATTACACAACCAAGCTTGGGAAAGCACTTAATGGAGCCCTGTCCGTAGGAATTGCCATGTAGCTTTCCCTTTTGGGAATCTGTAGCCCCCAATCGCCTGAGAACAGATAGTCTCTGCCGAGCCTAAAAATAGACCCTCCTCCTACCCTCTATTAGGGACTTAAGTACCCACCATTAGGGACCATATATCCCCAAGTAAGGGTACTAGGAGGGTCCTGGAAGACAGTTTGGGAAAAAGTGTAAGTTTTGTGGGAGTCTTTGCCCTAGACCCTAAACCCTAAACCCTAAACCCTAAACCCTGGCCCTAGTAAAAGCTTCAAACCGCAACAGGAAAGTCTCAGCTAGGGAGGTGGTTGTGACTTCAAAGGGGAAGATTTCCCTTAACCCGAGACCCTGAGGCGTAAACCCCCCAAAACCCCAAAGCCCCCAAACCCTGCAACCTAAAACCCTTAAACACATACACTTCGATGTCCTAAAACCCTTACAGCCCCCCAAACTCTGAAGCCCTAAAGACCAAAACCCTAAAAGCCTTAACGCCTAAATCCCAAGCACTCATGTTGTCGACGCCCGGGAGCATTTGTGCGAAGCGCTTCGCCCAAAATATTCGCAGCGCGCATTCGGCCGTAGAGGCAAACCTTGGTAGCTTCAAGAAGCTCCAACACAGTTGTTGATTTCAGGGTTAAGGTTTAAGTATTTTACAGTCTGGTATATGACGTCTTTTGGCTCCTGTCATGTTGAAAAGCCATACTAAATGTGAGTTGGTCCTGACTAGAGCTGAACGCCGTTTAACAGTCTAAAATCAGGATCACCCCCCAAAAAACGAGGTCCTATGAGTGAAGCAGTTGAAGGACAGCATAGTTTGAGTCGCCTTGACTCACACAGCAGTTTCCCGGTAACAGCGCAACAAATTGACTGGGTTTTTGGGTACCGGGGCAGCAAAACCAGCTGTTGGGAGATGCGTTATCCACGCAAAAGTGTTAACTACATATGGCAGGTTCTCGAAACGACGGTCCGCTTTTGGATCCCTAATATAGTACGGTCCCTTACCATTTCGGGCAACCCGGAATGGACCACCCCCGCCCCTTACAGCTGCAGTACCCTACTTCATGTGGTAATTAATGAGTTCCTCAAGGTCTGAGAGCACCCGTTTCTGTCAGAGCACTGCAATCCATTCCGCCTGCGCTGTCAGCAGTACTGCCCAGTAAGAGAGCCATTGGCGAGGCTGGCTATGCATTCCTTTACTTTAAGGTCCAAGCAGTTTACTGGAAGCTTGGAGTTGTAGGTATAGGTTCCTTGATGAAGGCATGAAGGCGCACTGGGCTTAGGAGCAGGTTAGGCTGGAGCTGTAGGTAGAAGTCTCCTTAACGAGACTGCAAGCAAAATGGCCCATTCTGCCTGGATTTGGGTGCGATTCCTTGTAAACCTACACCTCCACTTGCAGGTTTTCTGCTGTAAGGTATGTGGTCTTTGGGGTAAGGTTGCTTTGCATGCTCTGCGCTTCGGCACCCCCGCTGGGCTCCCAGTACCGCTGTGCTAACAGGCGGCAAGGCAGACATATGACTTATATGACCTTGCGCAAAGCTTGTCCCCAACTGTCGCCTGTTTTGGGACCGATAGCATGATAACTTAGTTGCGTGCGTCTGCTTGAGCCGAAACATCTGCAACCATGATAGGTGCTGCTGTTGGGTTGTCTCCTCCTTGTAGCATCCACGCGACTAAACACTGAATCTTGGCGGAACGTAGACGCCCTTGTCCCAAACTCAAGGAAACACCGTTCCCCTGAACTTGTGGACTTTGGAAGCTGAAGGCCTGGAGTGGATACAGCCAGGGCATGGAAGCTCAGTTACACCTCCTCAAGCTCCACAAGGTTACGCTCTAGGGGCTTTAAGTGCAGAGTTTTTTAGGTGTAGGGTTTCAGGATTTAAGTTTTTTAAACAAGGTGTTCATCAAAGATATGAAGCTCCGCCGAAAACAAGGGCCCCGGTTTGCCTGAGAGATATTTGAACAGACAAGTTTCAGCATATGCGCCCAAGAGGTTTAAGGGTACGTAGTTCCGCACGCATTGAACACACATACACGGACAGATATATGTAGAGTTATATGTGCATATAAATATATATACATATGTATAGAATACGGGAACTCGACGTGGTAGTATCAAGGGCACTTTTCGTAAAGGCTTCTTATCGAATGCAGTTTCTCTGCAAGCGGAAGATCCGGGCTGTGGAGACCCTGACACTGCCCCATAGCCGAGCCTGAAAGAGGCCTGAACCCCATCAACCTCCCAGTTTCAGTCGTACAGTTCTGGGTTGGCCCCTAAAACCCTTTGAAAAAAATTAATATATAGGGTCCCTTATTAAACCCATTAAGGAACATATTAAATATCCCAGGGGCCTACCCAGAGTTGAAAATGGCGTCAGGCGTCGCACTAGTCCTGTATCACAGGAGACAAAGGCAGGCAACCTTGTACAAACTGATTTGACAAGAGCACTTCTAATCAACAGATAGCGGCTGCGAAGCCCGCCCGCGAACGCCTACTGTTCCTGCTGAAGGGACACCTGTCTGCAGATATTTCAGGAATTAACCCTCAGGCAGGTATGGCTCGGCTAATTGACCGTACCACGGGTTAACCATAGCCATGCAAACAATATCTCCTGGTAGTCATGTAGGGGCACTGATTTTTGCTTCACTTTCCCGAGGTCAAAAATACACATACCACAAAATGCCTGTGCCCTGACCTTTGCTTCTAGGTGATAGTTTCCCAAAATGGGGGACCCCAATATAGATCCCAAAATATTATAATCCTTATAATGATATTCCTAATTTTGGGAAACCCCTCATGCTTCTTCTTTCAGACCTGGAAAGCTCATGTTGAACCCAGAATGCATCAAGCCCAGGGCCGCTGTGCTTGCGGCAGCGCCGTGTCGGGAGAAGTCCTCATAAGCTCCGAAATGGCGGGATGATGTGGCTGAGGGATAATCACAATTCTAGAATTGATCGTAAGAATGAGAAATAATGCGAATGTATGAGCTGAAGTCTAGACTCCTAGTATCCTCCTTCAGAAGCCCTATAGTACTCCCCTATATATTCTCTATATAACACCTTTAAGGAGTTTGTACTATAGCCCATCTCGAAAATACTAGTGAGAATCTTGTCAAAGATTTGGACCTGGCCTTCCCGGTAGGCTCCAATGTGGGACGACAGCCACTCTAGTTGCTGAAGTTATCATTGCGCGGTGCGAATGCTACAAAATAAAGTAATTCGAGGACCCCTTATAATGGATGACATAGGGTTTCATGGGGATATTATCCTGTTCGTGGACAATCAAATAGAAAATGACCTGGAAACTGTGGAGATAACTCTTCATGCTGCATTTGAAAACCCTAAACCCTAAACCGCGGGAAGGCACAAGTTAATTCTTGACCCTGGAGATCCCATGATATAGGAGTTTCCCAAAATTAGGGGTACCTTTAAAGGGGTTATATAGGGGTTCTATAGGTATATATAGGGTTTAGGGTTTAGGGACTAGGGTTTCCCAAAATTTGAGGTACCTTTTTGGGGGTCCCTATAATAAGGACTATAGTATATTGGGGTCTATATTGGGGTACCCTAATTTTGGGAAACTACCACATAATCTCGAAAGCCCAACCCATTGAGATCATAACATTACCCCCGACCCCGGCTATAGCCGTTAATTCACGATTCAGTGTCTACTTGGAGGGTCATGGGGACGGATAGTCGGGGTTCGTATGTGGCTTACAGGGGTTATTAACCCACTTACTAAGTCCCCATGACCCTCCAAGTAGGGAGGGCTCATTAGAGCACTCTGGGCACCCCCACGGTTCAGACTCCAACTTCTGCTCTGTGTCCTCACTCTCTCGAGGGCGGTACCTGTCGCTTGCTTGAAGGTTCAGGTAGTCATAACCTACTAATAGCTTTGCTTATAACCCTACGTACAAGTCTGCTTCACCTGTACTCTTGTGGAAATGGATCATATCTTGAATGAAGTATAGACGAGTTAATTGAATGATGATGACCCCGAACCTCCAAATGGACCATCTTCCAAAGGCTTTTATTTCAGTGCGAACTTGGGAGTGCAATGGAGAGGGAAGAAAAGGCTTCAGGTTCAAGAACCCAGGTTTGGTTTTGAGGGCGCACCGAAATTGTGATCCGTCTTCGCTGGTGTCAATAAAAAGGAACGATTGTGCATACTGCAGGGCCATAGTTTTGGATACTGCAGCTCCGCATTCAAAATCTACACGTGCTCAATCAGCTTCTGCTCATACGGCTACAGTTGATACTTTGCAAGACCCAAGAGTACAAAACTCGCATAGTTTCCCCCTAGCATGAAGGGTATCTAAGGCCATGCAGGATTCTAAGTATCCACACTACCCACCATTAATCTTTACCTCCAAGGTCCAAGCCCTCTTGAGTTTACCTTCAGCTCTACAGAAGTACACCCTGCTGTGCCCCGGCCTGTATCGTCTACCCGCCAAAAACGGGGCAACAAATCTAAATAACTGGCTCCCTGACATCGCCGCCGTTTTCCTTCTGCATGGGAACACACACATAATCTGAGGCGAAACTTCCCCAACCCGAGCTAAGCGACACTTGTAATTCCTACGGGCCTCCCTGCAGTCCCTCGATTCCCTGTCTTCTCCAAGGCTTGATCTGCCCTTCAAGCCGAAGCTCTGCGCTGGCGTCTTGCACCCAAATGCCTTCGCCTCTGCCAAGTTCTCGAGACAACCCCATACATCCAGAACGGTGATTAGGCTATAACCCCAGAGCCCCCATTGAGGAGCCTGTTAGTTAGCTATATGATATGACTGCTAAGGGGTCCTAATTTTGGGTTTGGAGTTACCTAAACAAACTCTCATTATACCGTCCCCGCTCCCTTGCTACTGTGCACATCTGCTCTGAGTGCCCTCGCGACATCTGCAGCGAGCTGCTTGTGGAGGCTGTTAGCTCCTAGGAAGCCCGGAAAACACACAATGAAGGGTTTAGGGCTTTGGGATTCAGGCTCAGAATCAAGAAGTAAGTTTAATCCCACAATCCTGGCCAATTCATGGCAGCTTAAGAGCTGGAAATGAAGTCGATGCGGGACTATTTCCTATGTAAAGCACAAACTAATTCAGCTGAGGGTAGGTGGTGGAATAGTTATAACTTGCCCAAAAATCAGGATTCTACGCCCCTGCGCGTGTACAAAAAAGACTTCAACTTTGAGAAGCCACCATGTGAGAAGTTGTTCTCCGCCTCCATTGGTAGACAAGGTATGGTTGGTACGGCATTGCATGCTAAGCTCTCTTTTCTTCATATGCATTCTGTATTTTTTTCGCATTGAGGATCACTTTTGGTGGCAGGGTTTTCCAGGAACTTGTGGGAATATCACGCAGAGGCTTCGGACCTATGTTTAACTCAGGTCCCCAAACCCCACCTATTCCTAAGCCTAAAGCCCAACACATATTGGAGACCCTAAGCATCTTATCCCCACCTCTGACTAGAATCCTTACTATATGGGAACTAGCATGGTAAAGCCCCTAAACGCTTGGAAGGCCGCCCACCCCATGCGAAACGAAACCCCACACATCCCTAAGTCTAGGACCCTCTATATCCCTTATTTACCTGAGTCCTGTTCGTAAGAAGATTAGGGTATCCCCACCAGCGAAGATAGGGACCAAATGCCCGTCAGATGACTCTTTTAGCGTCCCTCGCTGAAGCATAGGAGTTGGGTCTACCAAAAAACGATTAAGATCAACAAATACAATCCCTATACACTCCAAGACGAACACACGCCTATGTTCGTTATTGCTTTCACCTGGTTCTCCCCTCGCCCTAACAACCGTCAATCTAAAGCCCTAGGGGCCTGGAGCCCTTTGCTGGAATCCACGTGAGTGAGGGAACCCTAAACCCTAGACCTTGTACCCTAAACCCTATACCCCAAACCCCAACCCTATACCCTAAGCCCCTGAATCTTATATCCCAACGCGCCGAGCAGCGCCCACCAGGCCAGAGTTCCTCAACCTTTCAGCCAGGGAGTCCTGGCACCAGTAGCCGCGCGGTTTAGGGTTTTGGGGTTCAGAACTTTGGGTTTCGGGTTCATGGTTTAGAGCTTAGGATTGCCTAATAGTAGTCCTCGGTTAGGATTTTGTGCCTAGGGTTTGGAGTTTAGGGTGCTTAGTCCTCATACTAATTAATATCAAACACCCCCACGCCTTCCATCAAAGATTACCCAAACCTCAACAAACTAGGGAACAAATGCAGACATTGAGAATAGGGGAACGTTGAAGATCCGGGCCATGATTTTACGATTTTTTGGGGTCCTGGTAGAAAGTATAAGAGAGACCATAGGGTCCTACCTGGCTTTAGCTTGGATTGGGACGCAAGCCTTGTTCGCAGGAAAGGGAAGGAAACAACATGCAAACTACTATGTAGGCAGTCGGGTTTAGGAAAGGGATAGAAGATCAAATGTGTAATTGTAAGCGAATTCAAGCTGGGGTTGGGTAGGGTTCAAGGATTTCTGGAGGATAGGCAGACATTTCGTGAGACACTGGCGCCACTTAACGTAGTTCTAAGAAACTATGGGAAGTTACCTAGTTAGTTCTAGCTGTTATAACTCCGTCTTCTCGATATGATTCAGTTCTTCTGAGGGTTGGTAAGGCCTGTTTGGGATTCAGCGTTTTGGTTTTATGCCTTTTGTACACATCTTGGTGGGACAGAGAGGCTTTCTCAAGAGTTCCAGACTTTGTAGAACAGCTTTTCTACAGCGTTTAAATCCCACGAACCCCAAACCCTACAACCTGAGCCGTGTGAGCTTAAAGGGCTGAAGAGTTGGGGGGGGTGTCCAGGGATTTAGAACTTCGGTCTCAGGGGAAACGCCTTTGTTTTAGATTTTAGGTGAAGAGTTTGAAGGACGTAAAACCGCCAGCTCCAAACAGCCTGACACTCATGTATCTCTTGATGGTCTTCAGTTCTTGGTGGCTGCATGGTGAGGGCATCTCCAAAAACGCGGTTGCCCAAACGATCAACCTCAAACTCTTTATTGCCAAGATATCCAGAATAAGAGCAAGCTTGGGGGGAATCATTCTGCCATGTCATTTGCGGGTTGCCCTTCGGCCCGTCTAAGCCCTCGACCCCCAAGGCACTCAAGCGCCGAAATAGGAGTTATTGGCTTTCAGGCACATCCCTTGGATCACCTAAATCTGAAAATGCAAACAGCTTAACACAGGGGTTCTATTGGGGTTATATATATATATGTAGGCTTAATATAGGTTATGTAGGGACAATGGAGAATAAAATGGAAACTACTGTTTAGGGCTTAGCACATGCATCCCGCGACTCCACTTTTGAGCTCTGGTTGATTTGAATGAGACCCTCATAATCATGAATGAGGCTCATCGAGTGAATTCTCAAAACATGGAACCAAGGGACCCTAGGCACTTTGGGGACTCAAGCGAAGATGTTTTCATCACCCTTTGTATTGGCGTGAGTGACTTCATGAACCACAACTAACAAGGTCGAAAGCAATCCCCCCTAGCAATTACCAGCTCTCCCACCCCCCCATCCTAATGAGAACCATTCCCTTCCATGTACAAGGGTACAACATTGGAAATATTTGAAATTAGCAGGGTAAGTTGGGCATTCTCACCAGGATAGCACCCCACCCCACCCACCCACCCCGGGGTGAGAGAATTGAGCCCATGAAAGACTGGGTTGCTGCTCAGGAACTTAACTTAACCTACGTACCACAACATGTCATATGAAATCATGGCAAGTATGATGCCTTCCCGATAGCCGTAAATCAACTTCAGCCCCAGACGAGCAACCCAGCAAAGCCCCCCCCTAAACTTCTATATAAACCCTATTACTTGGAGGGTCATGGGGACTTAGTAAGTAGGTTAATTGGGGTTATCGTATGGAATATCGGGGTTATTAAGTTATTAACCTACTTACTGAATCCCCATGACTTTTCAAGTATTTCATGGGAGCTCGTAGGCCTGCTGGCGCTTTAGGAACTCAGCCTGTCTTTCGGCGGTTTTGGGTTCAGGGTTTAGGGCTAGGCTTTAGGGCTTAGGGCGTAGGGCTCGGGGATTTGGTTCAGGTTCCCGATCCCCCACCCCCAATGTTAAAAACCCTACCCCCCCCCATGGTAAATACTCCCTATATTCGCAGTGGTGTTGATCATTTGACATTGGGGTCAGTCGGTTTTAGCTCAGGGGAGAGCATTAATTCTGTTGGGTGGTTGAGCTAGTGAAGGCTACTTACTTTCTTCTGAGAAAAATGACCCAAAGAGGAGTATGACCTTGTTCGATGTTGATATTTGGGACTGAAGTATCCCCGTTGAAATTACCAATCACTCAGTTAAGGTTAAGGGTGCTTTCACGGCATTTCCAAACCTCCTGGAAAGATCCGGAAAAGAGCCCCGCAAAGCACGCCCAGCACTATGCTGGGCAAATGAGGAATGATTGCAGGTTTTATGCTTGGAATATTCACAAAGTCGAATCGGTTGGGGTTTCAAGTTTAAGCTTCGGCCTGGGGTTTGGAACGTAGTGTTCAGGGTCTAGGGGTCTTGGAGTCTTCCTGGGGTCGCAGGATCAAGTGACTGAACATAGATTCTTACGAAGAAGCTTCCGGGAGATGCGACGCCTTGGCTTCATAATTTTGGAGTACATCATGGCAAGCCGTGTGTGTAAGATCATGCAGCAAGCATTGCAGGAATGATGTTAGGACGTAATCCTCTGCACTACTCGTCCTCTCCCCTAATACCATAGCCAGAACTCCCTCAACACATGTTTTCCAAGAACGTACGTACCAGTATATATTAGGAAGCATATGCACTATTTGGAAAGTGGGGGGTTCCGAATAGATGCAAGTAAGAACAGTAATCAACAAGCAAACCCTATATGAGATCATCCCTCGTTCTTTGCCATTTGTCAAACTAATCCTCCATTATCTCTTTTTGCAGATGCCTCCCCTCGAAACTGCACCTCTCAAACATGCCCCAACGCGGTCAAACTGCGACCTGGATTCAACGAGGGGATACCGTCTCTTTGTAAGTCCCGTGTACCCCAGGGTCCTCCAGGGCCCATTCCAACAACCTCCCTAAACTCTCACCTGCACTGTGAATCCTAGACCCTATACACGCTGCAAAAGTCCTGCAACTGGCCAGGTGTACCCGTGACTCAGCATTTAGCAGCTCTGATGCTGGCTGTTCCTCGTCGGGCTTACCGGCCTGCCACCAAATGCAAGGGCCTTTGGGGTGTCTTAGGTCTTGGGGTTAGGGCTTAGGGTTTGGTGGTACGGGACAAGTTAGTTAATTGTGTGTGGCATTTGGGCTTCAGAGTGGGATTGTGGGTACTATCGCGCTACAAGTATGTCAATGTCAACGTTGCTTTCTCTCACCCGATCTCTTCTCCAAGAAAAACCCAAAACCAAAAGCACCACAACCCAACACCATAAACCCTAACTCTAACAGCAAAATATGTCCCATGCCGGCCTTGTGCCTTGTGGACATGCTCAACATGTGTTTGTTTTCAAAATCGTGGGTGGCTTTTTGGGCCTCACCATATTTCGGACTATAGTATCAGGGTCCCCCTATATAGGAAAACCTGCGTGGCACTTAGGACCCCTGCTAAGGGTTAACCCTTAATTACCTGTAATAGGAATATAAGGGAATCCCAAAGGGTTAAGGGTCTAAGGTCCAAGCTAAGTCCCAAGGACTAACTACCATATGTTGGGGAGCAGCAGACTGTTCCAAGTTGTGGAAAGCGATGATGCCACTTTCAAGCTCTCTGTTGGTTCCTACATGCGGGCCCCCGTTACACAAGTCACCCGTAAGGACCCCAATGCTCCATAGTGCAGCAAGCACCAGATAGGCAATGCTGATACACGGAAATCTCCACCCCTTACGCCCTGAACCTGCCAATCTTTCTAGATTCAAGACGATCATGGCCCTCTCAGAGCTCCAAAGCCAGCTTAAGGTTCTCAACAAGCATGTCAAGATGTCTAGTGTATGGACAGCGCAACCCAGACCCCTGGGAGGATCTAAAAATTTAGATCCCCTACATAGGCCCGATATAACCCTATATAATCCTTATATAATGTCCCACATGGTTCTAGGGGATCTAATTTTTAGATCCCTTTGAGGGTCTGGACAGGATGAGAAAGTTTGAGGACCGTGTGTGCACTGAAAACCTTACCAAGACCGCGGACTTGCGGCCTCAAGTCCTGACCCTCAGGTCCTTTATCATAGTACTATCCTAGAAAAATATACTATACTATAGTATATTATAATGTATTATAGTATACTATAGTATATTATAATATACTATAGTACACTATAATATATATTATGATATCTTATGGCATGTTATAGTATATTATAATGTATTATAGTATATCAGCTACTCTTAGACGCGGAAGGCTTCAAACCGTGGCGCGCATGCGGCATTGCGCGAACAGTTTGGGCAGCTACTATACATGAGCTATAGTCTAAACCCCTAGTATCCCCCTTAATAACCCCTATAGTAGTCCCCTATATAATCCCCTATGTAACCCACCTTTAAGGAGTTTAGACTAAAGCTCACATGGCAACCAAGCATATCCCTGAGCTCCTGGCACTCTGTCTCGGGTGTTGGAATTCAGCAGCTCCAACCCCACACCCGAAAGGACTGGGTTGCTGTTAAGGAACTTAAATTAAGTTACCATAATGGGTAGATGTAGTAAATAAAATGGTTTCCCCAATATAGTAACTTAATTGAAGTTCCTTAACAGCAACCCAGCAACAATACGCAAGGCATGGGCATTGGGACGTGCCTGGATTGCACTCTCTTCACAACTGAATGACTTGCATCACGCCGCTTGGAAAGACACAGATTTGTGGTAGAATCCCTGGATCCGGAAACCTAAAAAAGCCTTGAGACACTAAAACCCTCTTTAACCTCGAACCCCGAAGCTCATGCTCCATCTCCCAACAACCGCAACCAACTGGGTTCTTGTTTAGACAAAACAAAGGACCTCTAGACCCTCAGCGTCGCTCTGCTTCTGCTGCCGCCGCCGAAGGGATTCCAGCCTCAGAGCAACAGGGTGGTGGGTGGGTAGAGGTTAGGGTGCCCTTCGGCTGGGGACCTATGGAACTACAGGATTTAGGGTTTACGGTGTGCGTGCTAGAGAGATTATAAGGCAGAGAGATTTTGGTTGAGAGCCCAGCGCTCCTTGAAGTCTAGGGGAAATGCCCTCGCGCCAAAAATGACCCCCTTCACCTCCCTAACAGTGCCATTGTGTATGAGGGGGCAGAATTTTGTTTAGAGGGGATAAAGGGTTATTGTTTGGGGGAGGTGCTCGAGTACTTCTGACGTGACGTGCCTGAACACACATAAGGACCTCCAAGTGCCTGGGTCAGGATTACATGCTGAGGGTGTGCAACGTCATCAGCAGCATGCGAAGGTGAGCAAGCTGACCACAAAAGCCCGAAGGCATCGTAGGAACAGCCTTCGTCTCGGCTTTGAATACCTCCGCGCCCTGAACCCCCGAACACCTACCCCAATGTAAGCCTAAACCCCAAGAACCCCATTATAGTAGTTTCCATTTTCTTTTCCATTATCCCAATATAACCCCAACATGTAACCTATAATCCCTATAAAACCCTATATAATCCCTATAGTTTCCATTTTCTTTTCCATTATCCCAATATAACCCCAATATAACCCTAAGGAATATAGTCTTACTAAGTGCACAGGCAGGCAAAGCCCTGCTTGGGCCCTGGCTGCTCGCGCAATTGCAGCCTGGATCGTGGGATCAGCGACCAATGTCTAGGTCTGTGGCAAACATCTGTCAATAGCTTTAGTGGCGCTAAGTGAACTCTACACCCTAAACCCTGAACCCGAATACTAGTTTCCGTTTTCTCTTCCATTATCCCAGTAGAGCCCCGATATGCTATAGTAGTTTTCATTTCTTTTCCATTATCCCAATGTAACCCTAAACTCTTAATCCTAAACCCTCAACCTTAAACCCTAGACCCTAAACAGTAGTTTCCAGTATTCCAAAGTATCAGTCCAGGAGCTGAAGGTCACTCCACTGTGTGGTCTCACCTGGCAGCTTAAGATGAGGAAGGCATACTACAGAACCCTGTTTAGGGTCTATAGGGTTTAGGGTTTACGGTTCAGAAACCCTGTTTTTTTGTTTGAACCCTGTTTAGGGTCTAGGGTTTAGGGAAGAAGACTGGTGTTATCTACTAATGATAACAACTGATGATTATAATGATAATACTGTAACAACAAGAGAAGAATGAAGATAGCTACATCCAGCATGGATGTCTAGGCTTACGCCTATACGGCTGCGGGGCACGTTATCATAGTAATTACAAACGCTGCCCGACCGGGGCATACAAAACTAGAGAATTCATCTGTTCTCAGAATCGGTTCTGTCATGAGTATGGATATGGACTCTCCCAGAAAGTGTAGAACCGCTTGGTTCCCGACCCACTAAACCCAGAACCATGCTACGTCTTGCATCTGGCAGCCAGAACTTGAGTTACACCACTGAATAAAGCTCACCTGCAACCCTAAATACCTACAGCTTTCTGGGCTATGCCTATGATTTAGGGGGGTAATTACTGCTAAGCTCTAGGTAGCTGGGATTACAGGCAAAGCCAACAGCCTAGACCACATTCTAGGTCTTGCCTGTGGCTACCGCTGCCGCCGCCCCAAATCGTGGCGGCGCAGAGGGTGGCGGAGGTGGGGGACACCTGCAGTAGGAAAGCTATGCGAAGGCGGCCCCAAAGCCTAAACCTGCCCGGATAATATGCACGTTTGGCCCCAAGTATTGATAGCAGCCCCTTAACTCACATTAGGCCCTTGGAATCCCACTGGATTTACCTACTTATGCCGACTTGAAAGCAGTGGAATGAAAAGAGCATGGAGGCTACTTATACTACATGGTTAAGAGCTTAGGTTCAGGGCTTAGTTAGGCACGGGAGATCGGGCTGACTGCACAGATCCTGATGGGGACAAAAACTACCGGAAAAAATATTGGGGTAATATTGGGGTTATATTAGGACTATATTGGGGTTATAGTGAGGTTATACTGGGGCAGTTTCCCCAGGTCATGGGCTCATGTCGATTTCAGGATCGGGCTCCAAACTGTCAATGTCCGAAGCCTCTGAACGCTGCACATTTGCTAAGAGCTTGCATTCTTATTGCTACTATTACTACTGTTAGGACCAATAGTACCATTACTATTACTACTCCTATTATGCAGGCCTGCTGTCCAAGGCAAATCAAGGTCCCAGGCTGCGACTTGCAGGGGTCACCCAGAGATCCACAAGCCCCAAGGCAGGGAGGTGGTTCCAGTCAAATACGACTGTTGATGCTAAATGTGTGCATGACCTTGGCCTTTTCGGAGCCTTTTCGTGCGCTAGAAACCAAAGCACAGGCTACTTAGGGGCATGCAATTTTGTGAATACCGATCCTAGGACTACGGAATTTCGCCTTGAGGTTGATCTGAGAGCTTTTTTTGCGAAGCAACTGGGTGGTTCGGGGCTCACTGCGTGAGGCTTGAGCAAGATGATTGACTTGACGTTTGTTGATGCTAAGCGGGAAGCGGTGTATGCATGCCTCCAATGGCTCTCTTCCTCCGTTCCCTACTACAAGCGTAGATTTTCGACCTTTCAAAGCTCCTGTCAAGTGTCGCTTGTACCGTGGCTTTCGGTTCCTCGGACAATTATGAGAAGGAAGCGTGTGCTGAGAACAGCAATGGGCAGGGCTTTGCCAACTTTGCAGAATCTTAGTACACTTGCCTGCTTGTGTGTTGATCTCAAAATGTGGATCGACTGAACACATCCCAGTCTTGTGTCTTGACTATACAGGACCCTAGAGTTGCACTGTGCTCGTTTAAGTTGCTGCCTACATGGGAGTCTCCAAAAATAGGTGGTCGCAATATACACCCCTATATACTACAATAGGGGCCTTCCTTGACTAGGGAGGACCCCCACGATGCGTTTTGGCTACCTCTTAAACAGGATTAGGCCCATGCTAGAAGCCTTCGTTGATGTGTTTCAGTTTTGGGGCCCTTCCAGAATCCAGACTATCCCCTTTGAATGAACCTCCCGAGCCCGCAGAGCCGTCAGGGGCCTACTGTTTGGCTGGGGTGTTTTGAAGGATAGAAAGAAATCCCGCGTTAATGCATACTACAGGGGCTCCCAGAAGTTGCTCCTAATTTTTTGGGAAACCCCTGCGAAAAGCCAAGGCCCTGACGGTCTCCGCATGACAGATGGCACCGGCGCACCTGCAGAAGAACCAACAGGTCTGAACAATGTAACTGAGGAAGAAACCCTGGAAGAATTAACACAATTGCCTATTTTCTGGACTATACCTACTTATTAGGAGGCATTTACCCTTAAATTGTAGATGATTGGAGTTACAAGGACCCTTGACCCTACCAGCCCACATCACCTGAACAGGTGTGAACGCCCTGTACAGTATAAAGTAAGCTCTGCAGTCCTTCAGAAACTTTCGGGTTTCGTGTGAAATGGGGGCACTCCCCCCCCCCAAGAAACAGTGAGACAGTCGATCTTCCGGGGAAAGTTAAGTTGGGGCAGAATCCAAGATGAACCCAAGGCATCTTGGTTGTGAGCAACCCAGGGCTTCAGGGGGAATTTCTCATTCACCCAGCCTGCACCCCTACTTCTAATGGAAACCTTCAAACCAAATTGCGGAAGGCCGCCCGCCCTGTACAAGAAGCAAATGCAAGGGCTTAAGATCCTACAACCATGCCTGGGAGAATTTCACTAACGCACGTCTCACAAACATTCCCACCCAGCTATCTGGACGTTGCTTGCGCCACCACTGCCACCAAAGCTTCCTCACTAGGACCATTATTTCAGAAACCTCAAAATCAGCACGCTCTCAGCTACTTTCTGAACAAATGCTTAAGCATGACCCGTTTAACTAGCAGAACAGTTCAAAAGAAGGGCCCAGCAAAACCCAAACTCTTCCTGAACCCTACGTGGTTTCCACACTTCGAAGCCCAACTACGCACTCTGAAGCCCGAGTACCATGTGAGTTTACGTGAAATCCGGGGAACCACAGAGCTGGGGCTTGCGACGCGCAATGTCTGCCGGTGGCGGAGGGGCCGGAGCCTCCACAACCAGGACCCTCCTTGTACCCTTAATTGGGGATATATGGTCCTTAATAGTGGGTACATAGGCCCTAATAGAGGGTAGGAGGAGGGTCTAGGAACTTCAGTGGCGGTGAGGAAAGGCAAGGCTCACAGTTGGGGATGTGGAGCGTTGGGATCCCACTCAGTCAACCCCAGAATCCTAAACCCCTAAATCGTCCTAAATCTAGGCCCCTGAAGCCCCAAATCCCCAAACCAGCCCAGCCTCACCACTGTCGCCGTGGCTGCTTGGAGTCGGGGTATGAGCCACTGCAGCCGGAGGGGCTTCCTGAATGCAGAGGGGCCGGGCATATGATAGCCGAATTGTGTCAACCCCACCAGGCCCTGCGCAAAGATACGCAACAATTCCCGTCCATGCGAGCTATAGTCCAAACTCCTTAAAGGGGGTTTATATAGGGACTTTATAGGAGTATTAATAAGGTTGTTAAGGGGGATACTAGGAGTTTAGACAAAGGTTGCAGCTAAAGTAAGAAAGCCAACGCCGTTGGGGGCTGTCCGGGGTCTAAGCAGTTTGAAGCCCCAGAGCTCCAGTTACCTAAGTAATGAGTTCTTGGTTCCAAGTAAGTATAGTTATACAGCCCAGTAACCTGCTGTCCAGGTAACTGGTATGCCATATAGATACATGGCCAAGTCACCTACTATATAGGTAGCTGGGAGCCGTAGGGAGATGCTTTGCAATGTCTTGACGCCTGCCTAAGCAGAGGTTGGATTGAGTCTGCCTCAGGGTTGAAAATGAGCTTCCAGGCGCCACCTCCCGTAGATCCTGTGAACTGGCAGATAAGTAGGCAAACGCCACGTGTTACTTAATGCCGAGGAAAACATAGCAACCCCACATACAGTGTCAGCCTTGTTACTCGGGTAACAAAGTACATCAAAGTAACAAGTACGACTGCTACACTCTCGGAAACTAACATGGAAACCCAAAAAGAGCCCTAAAAGGGGACTATATGGGTTTCCATGTTAGATTGGGGGAGTGTACTGCTACTGGTGCCGCTCCTCCTTCCTCCCATTCTGCTGCTACTGTAGTTGTGCTCCTGCTTCTCCCAAGTAAGGTGATTGTCTCAATACCTGATTTCGCTACACCGAAAACAACTGGAGCTACCCAAGACTTATATACCAATGGTCAGCAAGGAATGAAGGACGGGATCCTCATATTACAGCGGACGTAACCCCCAATAATTTAGTAGTTTCCATTTGCTTCTCCATCCCTTCATACCCTGCTAACTAGAGGCAAGAAAACCTTCTGCCGGCCTCCAAATGCTGGTGCTTTGCGTTTGAAGGAACCCGAGGCGACTGGGCCAAGTCCTGCAAGAACCAGATAGACTTTTCCAGGTTTTCTGTCAACTTTCCATGAATCACTTCCCCCTAGCAACGAACCCCCTCACCCCCTGATAAAAGACTCTCCCAATAAAGTACCATTTCAAATTGGGGAAGTTCTTGTGGAGGGGAAGGAAAACATCATGCCAGCAGAGCGGGGTCAGGCTCACTCAACCTACTCCAATGCCTGGGTTGGGGTGATCATCAGAAGTTGGGGAAAATCTAAAATCCAAAACAAGTCAGGACTTGCTTCAGGCATAATCCCTCCCGTCCCCCAATAACCAACTCATATATCATATACCCTCTCATAACATATATATACCCACCAAAACAATGGTAGGAAGCAGTCTACATTAGGGGAACATTTTGATTAGAGGGGGTGCGGGGTTTACTATTAGGAGGAGGGGGTCAGCTAAGTCTCTGATTAAACGGCGCCTCGGGCGGAGGCACAGAAAGGCCACAATTTGCAGATGCGCGAAAGCATGCCGCTGAAGAGTTGATGTAACTAGTGTCCCAAACCAAGCCCTCATCTCCAACAACCACCGTAAGCAGCTCGGAGCCTGAACCCTGACACCCAGCGCCCCTGCGTGTCCTACCCGCGCATCCAGACTCCCATCGAAACTACAAATTGCAAAAACACAGCACCCGTGTCCAAATGCTCATAGGCCACACTGTGGGAAGGAGAGTCGATGGTAAGCCTGATCATCAGACTCGGCATGCGATGTTCTTAGTGCCGCCATGCTCTCTTGGTCAAAAGACCTGATTTTTCCTAACCTGGACCCTTATAACATATGTTGAATGGTGGCCTTTTCGGCCATTGGTTTTTGTCTGTCTTTGGATTGAGGGACCTGCTGCTCTGATGCTTGCGGCAGTGCAGACTATCTACATTCTTGTTCCGGCCACGAGGCGAGCAGCTTCAGAAACATGTGAAGCATGTGAAGGCATCGATGCCAGGCCACCAAACCAAGAAAGGGCACCCCTTCAGGCGCCCTATAATAACTTCTGCAGGAGAGAACTTAAGCTCTATGTGCCTTGCCACAGTTATGAGGCCCTGGCAGAGCGCAGAAACGCCAAGCCTGAAAACCCAGAAGCCTGCTCTGAGTCTCAAGGCTTCCATGTTGGCTTATCTGTAGTCTCCTTAGACCTATGATGAAAGCAATATTCTTAGTAATTCCTGAGGGTTATACTATAATGCAAATCAAAATTAATTCCTAAGGAGGCTGCAGTGATACAGTTAGACACATCTTGATAACCAGAACCACCACCGCAAATAATACGGCACATTTTTTTTGGAGAGCAGTGTCCTTGATTGCCCCAAAATGCCGGATTCCTAACTATAGTGAATGCCTCAAAAAGTAGGTTTTTGTTTGTGTTTGCGTGGCTTCTGTTTAGCAAGCTGCCTTGCCTTAGCCACTCAGAATTTAGATATCCCCTCGTGATGCGGCCTTCAGAACATTCCTGCCTCTGCAGACAAGACAGCCACCCAAATTGAAATGCTTAACAACCCCATCCCAGGCCATCAGAAGAATCCTGACCAGATGTGTAGGTTGAAGCCAGGATGCTGCATCGGCCGATCTGGCATTGGGTGAAACCTTGGAATCACAATTCGCCCTCCCTTCAATTTCAAACAAACTGACTCTAGTAGTACTGGCAGTCTTATGTTGTCAACTGCACTTCCTGCTTGCTGCATTCATGCCAGCGCTGCTCCCGTTGCTTGTGCTGGTATGGCCGTTGCTGGTGCCGCTGCCGCTGGTCTCCGTCATCACTTTGAATGTCCGAAGGCTGCTTGTATCATGTTTCACAGTAATCCTGCAACAGTCGAGCTTCGGCATCTCAGCTCTAGAGTGCTTAGTGATGGCTGACATGCCCGCTGCCCTGGCAACTGCTCTGCAAAACTCCCCTTGCAGCCCTGCTAGACATATGGCCTACGTAGTCGGCTTTCTGCCACACCCTGCCCAGCTCAAAGGTTTGAGTGCGCCACTGGATTTGCAGCGATTGCGCCATGGGCTTTGGGGGTTCTGCACCTTGGGCAACCTGCCACGGCTCCGGTTATGTACAATTATGCATAAGTACTACTGTAATGGTGTATCAAGATCCCACACTAATGAGGAATCCAATAGAAAAATGGAGAAAGACATGGAAACCGGGATGATCCTCAACTTGGAGCTGAGGGTGTACATCACGTTTAGGGTTGGGGCATCCAAGAATTGAGATCAATTCTCGCGACGTCGCAGAGGACTACAATATTTGGGGCTTTAGTTGCAAGACTACCCCCGTCAAAATGAGCGCATGGGAATTACCTGACTTGCTATCGCACAGATGGGGAAACTTATATGCAGGGGCCCGTAATAAGATTGGAACAAGATGTTTTGGGGCGTGCGGTCCGGGTTCAGGGCCGCGGGAATATTCGGAGGAGTAGTTTTACCACGTTGGGTGTAGCACTAAGCGTCTCTACCTGGTACGCTAGAAACGGCTTAGGTTTGAGGTACTCATGAAAGCTCATTACAGCGTAGAGTCTACACTTGGTTATGCGGGTTCGTTCCTAAAACAATTTGGGCGGCTTAGGGTGGGTGACATTGTGTGGGTTTTACCGGCATCTTATAAGAATTTTAGAGCCTCAAAATGACATCTTCTGGGACGGTATTCTTTGTAAACCCTTCCATGTAAGGTCAGGTGAGGTCGCTATAGTTTGGCCAGTATTACGAGGTCTCGGCTTGAGGATGCAAGAGGGTTCAGGATCAGGACTGCTCAAATTTTCAATTTCAAAGCACAATGAGCTGGCAAATGGGAAGGTTCTGTTCAGGGCTTGCGACATAGGGTTCGGCCCGCGCTGCTAGAGGGCCTACTTGGCCCTTTCGGTACTGCCGATAGATGTACGGCAACACATCAGAAAGAATAATCAATCTGTTGTTGACAAAACTATAGGAGGAAAGCAAAACGATCCTATAATATAGTAGTTTCCATTCTATTTTCAGTTATCCCTATATTATCCCAATATACAGTGTCATTGTCACGCGCTGAATGTCTCTCTCCTTCCATCTGTTCTTCGTTTGAATTAGCAGGTGCCCTCAACCCAAAAGCCCATTACTTTGGCACCTCCTACTGTGCATTCAATAGGCCACGCAGGCCTTCCCGGCTCTTTTCATGGGCTTCAGATATGTTGCTACCTACGCTACCTACTTTTGGGGTCCATGTAAGGCTTCCTTTTGGGTACTGCCCCCTCCCAGTAACAGTCTATATTAGTCAGGGGGGGGGGCAGTACCCACGCTTCCTTGAACGGAGACCAGGGGTTCTTAGAGGCCTCCACGCGCGCAGCCTCTGGCACGACGTCCGAAGCTTCAGGTCGCGGTAGCAGAGGCCGTACAGGTGGGTCCTGAAGGTACAAAACTCAGTTTTGGATCCCCAAGAAGCTCCTATATAACATCAGTTTCCATGTAATTTTCCGTTTTGTCAGCCTCCAGTATAGGGGATCATTTGCCCTAAGCCGCATTTAGGGAGGGAACTTCGAAGGCAACTCTGAGGTGACAACAGATACCGCATTAGGGGAGGGAACTTTGAAGGCAAATCTGAGCTGACAACAAATTCTCATTGCGATTTTGTAGCGAGGCTTTCATGAACAACTTGGAAATGACTTTGGCCTGAAACTCTTAGACTTGGGTCCTCGCAACCATAGAGACAGCGACAGCGCACGCAGAAATGTAAAAGCTCTGGGCTCCGACATTGATGACAAAAGCTCATATGTTGTGTGTGGAATGTGCCTCGAAAAACCTGATATTCACGCGCCAATTTGCTAAATCTTCAACCCAAAGATGGAAGCGCCCAAGCGCAAAACTTCCGCTAAACCCTTCACTCTTGACCCTGGAATCGACTCCAGCCTACTATTCTGAAAGTCATATGAGCCATAGTCTAAACTCCTGAAAGGGGGGATATATAGGGTTTAGGATTTAGGGTTTGGGGTTTAGGATTTAGGGTTTAGGGTTTAGGATTTAGGGTTTAGGGCTTAGGGTTTAGGGTTCTAAGCTCCTTAAAGGGAATTATATAGGGGATTATATAGGGGACTACCATTAAGGGGGATACTAGGAGTTCAGACTATAGCTCATATGTGGCCTCCTGCGGTAGCTCCAGGCAGTTCAGCTGCGCCCTTAAGCGCTGTAACTGCAGCAGCTCTTGATACACCTATGGGTCATTGGTTAGGAAGCTGGGTGTGGAGGCTTCAACATGTGTTTTTAAAACCCGGTAACAGCACAGAGCTAGTTTGGGCGGAATGTTCCCAGATGTGTTTATGATTAGGTACTAGGACGTATTAAAGATGACAGAAAACAAGAAATGTGCTCCAGCGCCACCTAGTAGTCCATCAAATCAAGATTCGCAGGTATGGCTGGACAATCATCTCAGGAGTAATATGACAGCAGGGACTAGCTCTGAAAGCACAACCGCAACTGCGAAACTCACGCTTTCTAGCAACCTGCAGTACTCATCAAAAATCATCGCCATGGGCTAGCTCAAGGAGCTGTAAGATTTGTGTGCCTTGACATCGAGGTTATAATGAGGTAGTGGAAAGAAAATGAAAAACTACGATTTACTGTTTAGGGTTTAAGTTTTCGGGCTTACTGGTTTTTAATTAGTAGGGAATATGGCAGTATAGGGATAATGGAAAAGAAAATGGAAACTACTAGATTATAATAGGGCGTATATTGGGGTTATAGTGGGGAATAAGGGAATAAAATCCCTATATAATCCCTGTAATGTTCAGGTAGCATTAATCAATGGGGTGACAATAGCGGTTTGTTGCCGGCCCGGAAAAATCCCGGACAATCAAATTTGCTTTCTAACAAGTTCGGAGCCTGAACATATGTAAGCAAGTCCAAATCGCAATAATAAAGGGGTGGCAATAATACACTTTTGATATAATTGTCCGGCCGGAAACGTCCCGATTCTAATGGATTCCCTTCTACTTGTCCTACTAGTATTACGAGCTGCGCTACCTGGTCCTACCCATGTCCCCATCATTTTTTATTACGACGCCCCCTTCCCGTAAGCCCAAATCGCAAAACAAGTTCTGGGGGGAGGAGGTTCTTGTTGTTACCAAAACATTACAATGCATTCCCTTATTCTCTACTAACCCCTTAAGCCTGAACCCTATATTATTCCCTTCTTCACTACTAGCCCACAATAGGTCACTCACAGACAGGTTTCTGCCCGCAAAAAAAGCGCCGCAAAGCTATAATCCCCTCCCCCTGATATCAAACCCCGCCACTCCACCCCCACCACCTCATATAAAATTAGGCTTCAGGTTTTAGGCTTTAGGGTGTAAGCCCCTCTGCCCCCCAACCCCCCCTAATAGGTAATATTGCCTATACCGCATAATGGGAGTAGTCCATGTTAGGGGGGGTGGGGGGGTTGAATATTAGGGTGAGGGGATTAGGCCCATTTCAAGCAGGCGCTAGCTTTGATATGCTCCTTTTCAGATTTGATGTTTGTATAGGGGAAGAAGATAAGATTCTGCTTCTGACGGGCGCAAATCCTCTACAAAGCCCAAACCCTGCAAGCTTCACAGCCCTTGAGAACTTCTCATTTGCGCGTCTCCCAACATGTCCCCTTAAGTCAAACTGAAGTCGGAGGACCATTCCCTGTGACTACGGTGCCCATATTCCGAGGCTACATATGCTTGGAGGCATAGCCATTCTCTGAGGGCCCGAGTTAAAACATAGTAAATACCAAGACGGGAAGTTTCCTATAAAATGACATACCACTCAGGTACTTAAATGGATCTCCCCGAACCCTGAAGCCAAAACCCTGAACCCTAAACCCCAGGATTTCCGAGAACGCCTGGTGCGCATCACGCCCAACATGGCCGGGCCGGGCCTCCATCGGTGGGGTGTGAGGAGATGGAACAACAATAGGAGAAACAGTAACAACAGAACCGTAACCTTCTCAGTAATATAAAAGCTCTGCAGTGACCTTATATGCCTGCGAGGCACAGGACCTATACATGATGCTGTCTTGGGCTTTTTCAGCGGCGTCGTGCGCTTAAGCTGTATTGGGGCTGCAAAGTACGTGTAGAGGGAAGCTCTCGGGAAACCGAACTGAATTATCGGAAACTCTCCGCACACGTTCCGGGCTTTCTGCCCAAATCTCTAATGATATATGCCAACTCACAAGCACACCCAAAACTACATGCTAGCTCTGAGAGCACAGGCCCACTTCCGTGCATCAAAGCCAATGCGCGTTGGCTAAAACACCCCTTAGCTATCATGCATGCAGGTGCCCCGCGCAACAGGGCACAGTAGTCCATTCGAATCTTGTGCAACAGGTCGTATCCCCGCGCCATGCTACAGATATAAGGACATCAAACTAGAAGCCCCGACTTGGATTTGTGTTGTACTCATTCCTCTGTTAGGTGTCATTGATATCCAAGCAAAGAACAGAGACTAACATGGAAGCCCGAAGCGGTATCCCATAAAGACGGTCCCTTGACAAAAGGGACATATGAGGCTCCATGTTCGTTTGGGGAAGGGTAACCGTTTATCATACAAAAGGGTTCTTGCATTTCAGTTCACATATGATCATGTTGCATTTTGCGCCTGAGTGCGCGGGGGTTCTACAATTGATACCTTCCAAGCCCTAAGTACCTTGTACCTATGGGACCTGTGGTGGCCAAGTATACTAAGGCCATGCAGATTCCAGGTATCAACCGTGCCTGCCACTTAGTGGGTGAAGGCTACTGACCTGTAGGACACCGTGGCTTGAACACCCAAACCCTAAACCCTAAAGCCTTAACCCTAATCCCGAAACCCTTAACCCTAAACCCTCACCCCTCAACCCTAAACCCTAATCCTTAAACCCTGATCCCTAATCCCTAAATTCTGAACCCTGATCCCTTAACCCTGCACCCCTAGAGGAAGCCCTGGCACGCCCCAGGAAAAGGCAAAGTTTCATGGCATTGGACGATCGTTTCAAACTTGGGCCTTGAAGCTTTAGGGGGCTTGGGGGATTTAGAGTTTCTTCTAAGGGTCCAAGGACCCAAATAATAGGGCCCCTTTAAAGGGATTATAGAGGGGATATGTAAGGATATATGGGAACTATAGAGGGGTATATAGGACCCAAATAATAAGGTTTTAGGGCCCAAATACTATAATATGAATGGTATTTGGGCCCTGAAGCCCCATTACTTGGGTCCTTGGACCCTTAGGGCTCGTTTTGGGTTTAGAGTGTAGGGTTTAGGTGGCTTTGGGGATTTTGGTAGGGAATCCAGGCCTCAGCAATTAAACCCGCAGCCCAGAACCTTTAGCCTTGAGCCCCAACCCCCTAAGTTCTAAACCCTTTACATTCCGATCATTATACTATAGTAGTTTCCGCTTTCTTTTCCATTATCCCGATAACTCCAATATACTACAGTAAATTTTCATCTTTTCCATTATCCCTATAGAACCCCAATATCTTTACCCTAAACCCTAAACCCTAAACCCTATAAACCCTAACCCTGTACCTGAAGCCGCCTGCAGCTCCGAAACTGGCGGTTGCAACTGCTGCCAGTAGGCCATGCTCGGATTCTCCGGCCTTGTGGGGAAGAACCTAGGGCTTGCCTAGGCATAGGGCTGCAAATAACCCACTGTAGGTACTATTGATAGGCTTTGGAATGTTCTTCATAGACTTGGAGCTCCAGGCTATGTGTAAAGAGTTTAGGCAGGTAACACACAATAAGAGAGTCAAATTAAAAAGAAGATGGAACATGAGATGGAGACTGGGATGAAATAGCGAAGGAATCTCACGGTACTGCAGCCTATCTGTAGCAGGGGCTATGAGATGTAACAGACTATGGGGATATATGGCAATAACTTGTTTGAATACCCTGCACCAGGGTTTTAAACAGAGGCAAAGAGGCTCTGGCATGGGAGCAGGGTGAGTTCTCCTCTTCGGAAGTCTTGGCAGATGAGGGCCCTGGCATTAATGTTGTTCAAAGGCTTCGGGTCTAATGAAAGGTTGAATTAAAGCGAGAGGCCTTAGGTCGAGCCCGAAACCCACCAATAGTGACCACAAGGGATACCGGTAATCATATTCGGGCCCCTATGTATTCTTATTGTACCACCGATGCTGTTGGGGCGCTTATCCTCTAATGAAACCAATTCCTTCAGGAGTTGCATATGGCGCTCTCCTTCAAAAAAAAACGAAATCCACTTTAGCCTCCACCAACAACAGTTCAAAGCCTGGCAAACTGCCCAGCCGTTTGGTCGAGCCATTAAGGAAAAAGGCCCTAGACAGAAGGAAGATTTATACCATCTCAAAACCAAACAAGGAATCAAGGAAACTGATTCCGAATGACAGTCGTCTATGGAGGGCCCTTTTCGGTTTTCCATCTCCGTATGGGAGAGCGTACATATGAAGACTCCTCTGATAACTTTGCAAAAGCAAAGCCCCTTCAAAATCTAACGATTCCAGCAAGTGGCATAGCAGCATAGGCTACAGGAACTTCGCTGGGTGACGGCGCCTGAGAAATGGCAGTTTCTTTCTGCTGTAAGCCTATTCACTCGAACAACGAGACTTGAAGTTTACATACAACTAATAGTACGTTAGTACGTCACATATTAGGGGAGTACGTGGACCAAAGCATTTCAACATTCTGGTAGGGGATCTTCTTGCACAAAATCTGAAATGCCTGTTCTCAAATCTTTCCCGGGATTCCTGAGGCTATTGACGGTTCTTACTATAAGTATTAGCACTACTGATATTAATACTACTATTCCTATCTTTTTGCTGCTACGGTTATTGCAATCATTCCCTGGGTTCTGGAGGATTAAAAACAATTTGGCGCAAGCTCTGCGATCTGAGAAGTCTTAACATTCCCGGAACAGCTCTGCAGCTTCAAAATAGGTACTATGACTAGACCTGAAGAACCACAAAGTGGTGAGGCTGCATGAAAACCTCATATCCATTTTTCCATACCAAAGTGGGGCGATCCGGGTCTTCGCTTTTTGTTGTTATCCGTTTGTGGGGTTCTGACAGCTCTGGCTGGTTCTTTCGTCTTATCGTTTGCGGGCTCCACGTTACCTTGTTGAACCTTGAGGCTGGACAGAAACCTTAGTCAAGGGTCACCCTAAACCCTAAACCCTACACCCTAAACCGCGTGTACAACCCCCGGGTCTGATTGCTGGACTTGGAGCCGCATGGCAACATTAGCACGGATCCCAAGCCCAGACTTTTGGGTCTTGACTTCGACCAGCCAAGGAGTCACGAAGTCGCCCGCAGTTTAGGGTCGTGGGGTCTATGGTTTCATGGCTTAAGTGTCATATGGTGTCAATTTTCCGGTTAAGGTTTTAGGTTTAAGGTGTGATGATGGACAATGACATAGAACAAAACAAAGGGATACCAATGCATGACGGAGGGGAGTATCCCTTGCCAGTACTCTCATACTTATTTACTGATGCTCTGGTTGTGTGGCTGTACATTGATTGGTGTTGGCTACCTGGATCCTTAAGACAAGTAACCAATGGCACAGGGCCATTGAAGCGAGCCTTAAAAGAAGTGTTCTGCCTACTTTGGGTGACCAAATATTATTATAATGGCTTTAACATTGCTGATTAGAATATTATTATGATTCTTACATGGATTATTCAAGTCTTATTATCATGATTATTCTTATTCGTCATGGGGGGCATTCCAGGCGGGGCGAGTTTAGGTGGTCTGCCATATCCTTTCAACGAGAAAAATGGAAAAGAACATGGGCAATGGAAGCTGGGTAATTTATACATAGGGCTTCTCGGCTTCCGGAGATTATGTAATGTCAGGGCCTGAAGAATTAGCTTTTACCGGTGATGAGGGCTATAGGACACTAACTGGTAGTAACGAGGGTTTTGCACTAGCGAGTAAAGAGCATCCATCAGAATTCTGTCCTATCCCATCGCCCGGAACAGGAATGAGTCTCTGAAGAAATCAGCGTCGCAGTACTCCATGACTCAGCAAAGACTGCAGACCAAACACCCTCTACGCAACGTTGCAAGTTTCAGAATCAACTACCATAAGTTGCTCATTGCCCCCAGCCTGTAAGAGTCTATATTAGGGGCCATACTAAGGGCTATGAATATATAATAGTGAATAATCAGATTAACATTATTCAACTGTTACAGACTTTGGAGGACAGTGCCCATACCATAAGTACCCTAAACCCTAAACCCTAAACCCTAATAAGACCAGACCTAAGGATGCACCAGCTGACCTAAGCAAGACTCGCCTCGTTACCAGTGTGACACTCCTTTCCTCCCCACTATAGACTTACTGGGGGTTAGTCGGGAATATGGAATTGTGTCACATGAGGATTATACAGGGATGATGTTCCCTGATTATTCCCCACTAACCACCTCTCTCTCTTTCTCTCTCTCCACTAACCACCAGTAAGTAGAAAGGGGCAAGGTCTTCATAACCCAACTTGTCTACGGCAGCGGACGTCAATGGAACGCGGGGATCTGAATGCCTAGCGATGAAGATTTATTGCCCGACTGTTGCTGATGGAGCATGGCTGAAGACCATACGAGCAGACTAAGGTCAAACGACTGCCCCATCTTCGGCTACACTGTTTGGCTAGCTCTGGGTCTGACACAGACATGGGTTCCAGTGACCTAAATAATGGGTTCTGGGTTCCGCATACCCTATTGTTACATAACCCGGTAGCTTATTATTTAGGTAACTGGGAGCCTTAGGGACAGACGTGGAATCTTATGGTCAATGATACATATCACCTTCAGAAACTCCCATACGGCAGTTGGCAGCAAGCATACCTACAGTTCGGGAGCGTGTATTTGAGGGTTCTGGGCCCAAAGACGGTACTGTAAAAGGCTTCTGGGCCATTTCGAGCCTTCGGGAAAGCTTTATGGTAACCCAGACTCTCGCCAAGCTGCAAGAACTGCAGGCATACCAGGCTCCGGCTGCATCGACCTCAGTAGAGTTCTCCAAACAAAAGCCTTGAATCCTAAAAAACTGCAAGCCTAGGATGTTTGCTGTGGCGGATGGTTTTGCAACATGGAGTTTGACGTCTCAGTGTTTGCTATGCTTCAATGACTGCGGTTCGCGATTCCCAAAGTCCCATTAACTGGGGGGCCAAGACCTTGGAGCTGCGAACAAGCTGGGGGTTCCCGCAAAGAAGTGACTGCTTTTGGGGAGCTTCTACAAATCCTGTAGGGCATATTAGGAAACATTCGTGTCTTCCGTTTGGCCTTGTGACCCGGTATTATCCTCGTATGGCCACTCAAAGGAATCCCCTTAAAGACACACCCCTTCCCGATACAGGGCCCCTGCGGTTCGGACAGCCGCCCCTGAACGGGGTCCGGCGAGTGAACCTGACTGAACACTGGTTCGGGGCGCCGGGCGGTCTTTATGTAGTCATAGCTGAACATGCTAGAGCGCCGCAATCTTCAGACTCTTTCGTTGGTATCTTAGCATTTTGCTATCATTGCTGTCGTCACCGCTGTCATCCTTTGCATGTCCCTAGTAACTTTTCTTGGATTTGCCTACAATATCTCCACCTGAGTCAACCAGCGAAACAATGAACCTTGGAAGTAAAAATGCAGCAGCCGCCAAACTTCAAACTCGAACTGCGCTTAAGCTGAAAACTTTCACGTCCTACAAATCCCTGGCGCCTGAATTTCCATAATTCCTTGTTTCAGTTCCTTTTGCTTCATAGCTGGATGCATAAACGTCAAACCTTGACAAGCCAGAATCCTCTGTAAGCAGAAGCTGACAACTTAAGCCAACAACTGAGCTACTGTCTAAACTCCTAGTATCCCCCTTAATAAGCCCTGTAGTAGTTCCCTATATAATCCCCTATATAACCCCCTTTAAGGAGTTTAGACTATAACTCAACTGATCAAATCTAGAAATGCTCAACTCTCACCTAGTTCCGCTATGACCTCCTACAGAAGTAGTCTTATCACCTCTCCCCCCCCCCCACGAAGGCTAGGCCCATCCCTAAGCCCTAAGCTAAGCCACGCACACCGCGAACCCTGAACCTCGAACGGGAATCCATAAACTCTGAACCCTGACTGCAGCGCAACCCATCTACCAATAGAAAGGAGTTGTGTACCTAAAATTTTGGTATCTTTACCCTTTTGCAAACTAGGGGTCTGTGCAATGTAACGTTATTCTGTGGGTAAGCCATCCCCAAAACCCCAGGCACCTGAGGCTGGCGGTCCGGAAGAGGCCTCCACAACTAGCTTGGGCAACAGGTTGCAGGTAGATATGGGGGTTTCTCAAAATTAGGGGTGCCTTTTTGTAGGTCTCCATAATAAGGATGTTAATATTTTTGGGGTCTATATTGGGGTCCCCCTATTTAGGGAAACTACCATATTAACGGTAGGGGGTGTTTGGAACAGTAAAGTCGAAAAAGGAAGTTATTGTTGCCTACGGGGGTAACGGAGGGGAGCCCACACAATGTTCAACTGCAGTACCGTCTGCAGCGCAAGCCGCGTCCTGCAATCCAAAACAACGCAATTGTGCGCTTAAGGTCCCATCCAAGTATACAAATATTACCTACATTGGGTCTAGAGTCTGTAAACATTACGTGCATCTTCGGGCTTGCACGACTTGAACATGAATTCAAACCATGACAGAGAGATAATGCCGGGATCATCCATTATAAGGTTTAGGGATTGGAGTTTTTAGGGATGAGGGTTTAGGCCCTCTCTCACGCGTAGTCAGTCCAGCTGTCAGACGCGAACCGCATTCGTATTCACCTGTGAGTTCCAACCGTGGGTGCGCTGCCAAGCGGCAAACTTGAAACATACGCATGACAAAATGACCATCGGGTTAGCATGGCCACAAAGGAACCTAAGCAACTCATCTTAAGTTGGGACCCGAACTACACTGCTCAACCGCAGAGGCGCGTGCAAGTCTCTGTTGTTGCTTTAGTGCACGCCGGCGTGACACATGCTCTCCGCGTAGTCGCTCCATATGTGACGGCTGTGAGGGATGTTCTGACTGGCTGAGTGTTGGTGTTGGCTCCACATCATGCGGTGTCGTAACGCTCGAATCCGCGCAGGGTATCTCTGCATCGCGAGGGCGTTGGCATAGCTCCTGAATGGCAAGCCTCTCCTGAAGGCTGGCAATCTGTTCAAGAAGACAATGCATGGTCTCCTCTGACAGACGCAGTAATTGCACGGGTCTGGCGCTCTGGAAGCCACCATCTAGCAGCAGTTGGGGAAGGTGGATGTGAGTAGCCAAGCAACCAATAGATAAAAGCAGTGCCCAAACAGACTCTCCCATTGCGCTAGGATCTCTGCCTAGAAATTGCCAATCCACCTTAGGAGCCCGCCGCGCCGTGAAAGTTTAAGGGTTTAGGGTTGACCTGCTGTGGATGGAGGAAATCTTGCACCGCTTTTACAACGCGGATTTCTTACAGCCCGTACCCCCTTTTTAACATCGGCATTGAAAGCCTCCAGCAACAAGTTTGTTCCAATGACGGAAATCTTGAACGGCCTGAACAGTTGTCAATGTTAGACCACTATGGGCTATTAGACCCTAAAATTCCCTATTAGGGCCCTATTAGGGGTAGATTAAGGTACCCTTAAGGTCTAATAGCCCATAGTGGGAAAGGGGGTGCGGGACGCATCGTCACGTCATAGCAGATGTCTGTTCTGTAGGTGGTGTCAGATGTCCTCCATCCACGGTGTGACTCCATTTACCTACAGCTGGATAGTAAATACCCCCTAGCAAGGGCTCCCAGCTATCTAAATAGTAGGTTTCTGGGCTTTGTAACTATAGGGTATTTGGAGCCCAGAATTTGGATAATGTTACACCCCTATACAATGCAAAACTGTCGTAAGGGACTATGGGACAGAATTTGATGGTACCTTTGGTGTTTACCAACCATCTCTGCGCAGTCTACAAATCAAGCGCCCGCGGCCCCTATATGCGATCCCATGAACCTTATGGACATCCATCGACCTCCAGCCAAACCTGGAAACCCCATACCCTTCGCCATAAACATCAACCCCTGCCACCTAACTCCTGAAACACTACACCTTAAACCCCCCGAGCCCGCGCGAATGCATCAACCCTACCACCTGGATCCCCAAAAACAACGTAGAAGAATGGCTCACCCCCACGCCAGCCCCCTACCCCCTCCCACAAAAACAATGTATTGTGCATACTTTTGGGGCGCGCAAGTAAAACCCACAAACCCAAACACACCTGGAGCTTGACTCGGAGGCGCTTTGCAAAGACTGCTGCCTCAGTTCCAAAGTGTATAGGGCGTTGGGGGTTCTATACGCGGATACATAGGGACATATATTCTACATGGATATGTAGGGGTCATGTAGGGATATACCCGGGTAAAGAAGGGTAAAGGGGATATCGAGGCTCTCCGCCTTGCAGTCTTGCTTGGGTTCGGGAATGAGGATTTCGGCTTTGGGTTTGAAGCGTACCCCGACAATGTCCAACCGAAAGGGACCTGCAATCAGTCATCCGAGTGACTGTGGATTATCTCTAGGTAAGTACTGTCGTGGGACCCTGAACAGTTTCCTAGGGCGCTGCGGGACACTTGGCAGGGCGCTTTGTGTGAAATTTTGCATAGCTATACGTGCTTTTCAGGGGCCCATGTAAGATGCCAAACCAAGAGGGCCCTATCATTGTTTCAGAGTTAGCAAGATTAAGGACTTGGACGCGTAGGGTCGAACAAGCTTTTGTTTTTTGAGTTGGCGTCACTTGCAGGTGTGAGTTTAGATCCTCATACCCGAAACCCTAACCCTGAACCCTGTACCGCAAACAAAGGTCATAGGAGCCTTAGGACTTAGGAGAACTCAAGGGCTTCCATGTTGAACTTCAATCTCAGAGCTGAGCATGAGTCTCCAAAACAATAGCTTAAGTGATCTATAGTCTAAACTCCTCAAAAGGGGTTATATAGGGGAGTAATATGGGTTACTGAGGGGTATACTAGGAGTTTAGGCCAGAGCTCAAGTGCTCAGAACCAGAGCCTGTACTCCCCTCAGACACAAGCTAATCATGTGAGATGGGCTCCCGTTTCTTCCGGGATGGTTCCCCTAAGCCCTAAACCCTAAACCCTAAGCCCCCAACACGATAACCCCTTCACCCTAAAATTCAATGAGCAGCTCTCCAGCATTTTTTGAGCTGCACTTTCCCGCTCAGTCAAGTTACTAGAATATGGGCATATAGTAAATAGAGGGGTTCCTTATCATAGTAATTTACTAGTAAATTACAAAAAGTTCCACTAACAGCAAACCAGTAAATTCAAATTGTACCGGGAATTAACAAAAACTTCGTCAGCATTCCCGACCTGCCCTATAGGGCGTAGGGTCCAAGTACCAAGATTTAAGGGTTCAAGGTGCCCAGAAGCCACTCAGGCCATGCCATGTGGTACCTCAAACCCCATTATTTGGGTACTTGGGCCCTCTAGGATTTGTATAAGCCCTGAACTCGCTTGTATAAATCCGAACCTATAAACGGCCTGTTAGGCACCCTGGGTCTGCTCCTTACATGCTCCTGGGAGGTTCCATATCATCATCTGGGTTGCTGTTAAGG
>CAJNIZ010037002.1:65293-88474 GCA_905231905.1 Symbiodinium pilosum | reverse complement strand
ATTATTTGAGTGGTTGTCAAAATCATGGTCCCTTTTAGGTACCCTAAATATTAAGTGCCGTAATTTAAATAGGAATCCAAAAAGGGACCAGAATGTTGACAACCACCCATTTGAAGCCAAAGAGCCGGAGCTCCTCGAGAAGCTCACTCTGACGTTCCTGGGGGAGTGGACAAAGCTTCGGGTGTAGGGTTTTGGGCTAAAATGGGGTCTATGGGGCTTCAGTAGGGTCCAGGCTGAAGTATCGAAATTCAGGAGCAGGACGAGTGGTGTAGCATGAATGAGTTCCTGTGAGCTGTGCAAGGGCCCATCGCGTAGGGACCGCCTTCCATTCTATGTGGATGACCCTAAACACCCTGCTACGATGACCCTAAACACCCTGCTACGCGCATTGGGATTTTGCAAACGGTAGGGGCCTTGGGAACACATTGGGATTCTCTAGGTTGACGATGAGGAGTATATAGCGACAGCGCGAAAACTCCGACGTAGATCTTGAAACGCAGCACGTTTGAAGATGATACAAACCCATGAGCTTCAAATCGCACAGAAGCCCTGTTTAGGCTCCTCTGCCCAGTAGGATAAGTTGTATTCAGGTGCCCACCAATAGCAGCTGGCCTTCACCTGGGTAGGAGTTGAGTGTAGTGGTCTTTCTGAAAACCTTACGCCAGGGCACCTCGACAGCCTTTTCACTCATCAAACCCCCCGAAGCCCCAAATGAGGCCTGCGTGCGCCGCATCTCCAGGAGCTGCTCCTGCGGTATGGGCTTGAGGATTCGGCACTTCAACCCCAAACAGTCAGAGCCTCTTTTTTCTAGACCCTCTCTGAGACGCTGACTTTGTTAATGGCGCCCACATACGGTTGAGGAGTAAAAGGTAAGGAGCTTAAGGACCTATGGACCAATGTGCACGACGGGTAGCGTTCAGTGTGCTGTACCTTCCGAGACAAGCGAGAAGAGACTGGATTAAAGGCCATATACGCTTGCAGATTGAGAAATACGGGCTCGGGGCATAGGACCCATGGACCAATGTGTACAATACGAGCTTGCCTGAAGGAAAGCGTGGACACCAGAGTGACAGACTTCATATACATTGTAGTACGGGAAGGGTATGGAGCATGGTCCAAATCAGCATAGCCTTACACCTTCAAGCTGTAGGACTTTGCCTTCCTGGAAAAACAGATTCCGTAAAATAACAGGCCTTAAAACTCCTTCGGCTTGGAAACCTCCAGGGTGAAACCTCTAGCCTGCCACACTCGACACTTCAAGGCTTACACTTCAAGTATTACGCTTCGAAAAGAAAAAGACGAAAGTCCAATGGAAGCCAACCGAACCCACCTATCAAATACTACTTACAAGCCTGCTTAAAACTACCCCTGCTCCCTCTATGTCTCCGCTTCCACTGTATAGCCCTTTCAAAACCCTTTTGACCATTCTCGTCAATAGTTGCCCGAACCAGAAACCTTGAATCCTAAATCCTGAGCCCTGAACCCCCAATCTTACATCTCAAGCCCAAAGCCTCAACCCTACATCAAAGCGGTGAACCTTAAATCCTTCCTCTTAAGTCTCAAACTCTCAACTTTGAACCAAATGAAACACTCTACGCCCTAAAGCACTTCTTAAAGCCCAAGAAATTATCTAATCATACTCAGTATCTAGGGCTTTTCAAAGGTTAACTTTTTTTGCTTGATATTAAGCCATTCTTAAGCCTTTAGAAACCTAAACACAAAACCCTAGATTGCCTAACTAGTAGCTTGCATTTTCTTTCCCAGCCGCACAAGCAGCAGTTATGAGCAGGTAACTAGTAGATGGGTTGGAGCTTCAAAAAGTGGTGGCCCATTGTATACCTTACCAACCTCAAATCCTCATTGCACGGACGCCCTCAGAAAAGATTGCCATTGTCTAGAAACCCTGGACCTGACCCCACTTGTCCCGAGAAATCCGCACGTACATCCCTACATAACCCTATACGGTAGTTTCCCTAAATAGGGGGACCCCAATATAGACCCCGAAATACTATAGTCCTTATTATGGGGACCCCCAAAATGGTACCCCTAATTTTAGGAAACATCCATACCGACCCCCTTTAAAGGGGCACTTGCTTTCCGGAACCCCCTCCCGGGTAAGTAAGTCTCCTCGAGGACCGACGTTGCAGACGTAGCTTTTGGCCTGAGAAAGTTCCCAGGGTTCTGGGCCATATGAGCTATAGTCTCAACTCCTTAAACGGGTTTTATAGGGGATTCAATGGGGACTATTAAGAAGGATGCTAGGAGCTTAAACTTTAGCTGACATAGGATTTTTGCCGTGCAGGTCCAGTATACAATCATTATATATTTGAGAACCCTTCCGCTAGTGCTTTACCGCTGATGTTGTTCTCGGGTGTATCTTTATCTGACAACGGCATGCTCTGGACTCTTAGGGTCGGGGTTTGGGCTTTGGAGCCTAGGCGTTTTGAGGCGTGGGGTTTGAAGTTGAATGCTTTAAGCTTTTCGGGTTCATAGAGCTCAGACCCTTTTGCACCTAGGCCTGCGCGCAGACAGAACGCAGATTTGCCAGGGTTTGGCACCACCAGCTCTCACCCTAAACCCTGCCTTGCTCCACTCTATGCTGGGAAGCCCAAACTTCCTGGTTCTTAGTAGGGAATATGGGTATATGTCAGGTAGGGATTCTATTCCCTTATTCGCTACTAAGAACCAGTAAGCTAAAATGCCCTGCGACGCTTCTTCTAGATTCCGGCTTGAAGGAGGTTGTGATTCCCCCCCTTTTGCAGGGGGAAGGATGCGAGAGGTTAGGAGGGACATAGTAGGGTTCATACAGGGATATGCAGGGATATATCCAGACTTGCAGGGATATAAACGGAAAAGAATGGAAAGAAGGTGGCCGCGATGAACGATGCCTTTAGCCGCCTTGCCCCCGCAGACAGGCCTCACCAGAATCACAGGAAGCATCTTCGAGTATTTGTGTTGCTCCATTTTGTGGGGGGGGGGGGGGCCAAATGTAGACCGCAATATACGACAATCAGCGACCCCGCACTTTTGGAAACCCCGTCTCAGCCCAAAACTTACCTGTAGTATGCTAAAACTCATGTGACGAAAATACGTATACGCATCGACTAAAGCGGCCTCTCAGTTGCCTTGCCTCCAGACCAGGTGGGTGAATTACGAAGCAATGACGAAGCAATGAGGCTGTCTAGAATGGTTGGCAGGAGCGACTATAAGGTCTTACCCAATGATGACTGGGGACTCCCCCACGTAGATTCGCATCATCCGCACTCTACTGGGTTGCTGCTAGGGAACTGTATCTAAGTAAACATAATATCTGGGTATATATATATAATACAGAATGGGGTTTCCTTTATCATGGTAACCGAGTTGGAGTTCCGTAACTGCAACGCAGTCTAACCTATAGAGCACCTTCCATACTTCACCTTGCCTCACCTTGCCAAGATATTCTGGCTTGGGCACTGAAAAGGCACTGTGCACTTCGACACTGAATGAGCGCGGCTGGGCACCACAGGAAAATGGTTTAGGGTTTGGTTTATACAGTTTAGGCTATATATGGATATGTATAAAGCCCACAAGGGTCATATTAAGGGCTATGTCTGAAGTCCATATTAGGGGTCATATCTAGGGCTATACAGGTTGAGACTTTGGGTTTTAGGGACCGGGCAGGGACTTGTGTTCTCAAATCTAACACAGCTAGGGTGGCACTCGCTCCTAAACCGCCCTAGACAACAATGAACATTGGACAAACTTTAGGGTTTAGGGGTTTAGGGTTTTCGGGCTTAGTGGTTTAGGGTTCTTTCACTTGCCTGCAAGGAGGCTCCTGCGTGATAAGCATGTATATGGTAGTTTCTGTAAATAAGGTAACCCCTATGTATAATCCTGAAATTCTACCTCTTATTTTGGGAGACCCCCATGTAAATCATGGAATAGTTTGAGGTTGTGGCCAGGTGGGACCATAACTTGCCCCCAGGGGGATAACCGCCTTACGAGAAGACCTCCGCCATGTACAACTTTCTAGCAATCTAGTCGGACTATAAACCATTGTTGGTGCTTATACGTTTTCGGAGTGGGCCTCGTAAGCGGGGCAAAGTAGATGACAATGATATTAATAACGATAATAGCAATAACAAGAATACTCACCATAATGATGTTAATGACAAGAATCTTAGCAATGGTATTAACAACACTAATATGGATAAACAATGAGATTAGTAACAAGAGCACTAAACACGATATGTCTAATAACAAGACAAAAATATAAATTGTGAATCAGAGCCGGGGTGCGCCGACTGTGGAGCCTCGCGCTTGTGTGCGGGCTGCTGTCGCTGGGGTATTGGCTGTTTAGGATTTACCTGGACCTCCTAGATTCCCGTAATACAAGTCTTTAACCCCCAAATAATGGGTACACAGCCAATTATTTTGGGTATTTGGGAGGATCAGGTAGCGGCTCAGGGGTTCTGAGGGCTTCGGAATGTTCAGTCAATGTTTGAAGCTACATTTTAGTGGTTCGTAGACTATCAGGACCGTAACATGCAATTGCAATCCCGATGTAAGGCTTGGCATGGCATTACAGCGTTGTTGCGTGTAGTTTGTCAGGGCGTACTGTATGCACGCGGTCTAGGGTTTAGGATTTCGGGCTTAGGGTTTAGGGCCCCTACGATAATCAAGAGCAACGCGGAGGGTAGATTCCCTTGTGCCAATGGGCAGGCGCAGTGATGACTTAGATCTTAATGAGGAGGTGTCCTAGAATTAGGGGGACCAAAGAGTATACTGTAAACCAAAGCCCAGGAACATATTGGAGCTAATGTATTACATCAAACGGCCCGCCAATGCTGTAGATTCAAGCTGCGGAAGGTGCTACGGGCCATGGGGGCGAGCGGGCTTTAGGCCTGTAACCACGTGCACATCACACTAGCTGAAGTCTTGACCGCCTCTTAATCGACCCCCCCTTTCCAAGGACAGGCACTGTGATGGGATTGACCCAACTTGCCCTGATTCGAAACAAACGCACATCCTCTGACAGTTATATATATATACTATAATCCCTGTATAACCATATTATAATATAGTCGTTTCCATTTTCTCTTCCATTATGCCTATAAAACCTACTATAACACAGTAAGTTCCATTTTCCAGTATCCCTATATTCTCTACGATAAGCCCTATTAGCATCCCTACGCTATGTTGGCTATTGGCTATATACTGACCGGGAGGTCATTGCTTAGGGGCCTTGCTCAGGGTCACTTAACCCTTAATAACCACTATAATTGAAAATCAAATGGGCAAAAAATGGACAATGAAATGGAAACAATTGGCTCATTAAAGGGGTATATAGGGATATACAGGGATATCACCCCCCAATAATGGAGAATCAAATGGAAAAGAACATGGAAAATTATGTGGAAACCGGGATTATATAGGGGGAAAGAGAATTGCCATTCAACTACCTCATCCCGCCAACTGGCTTACATTCACGTCCAGGAGAATGCCACACCATTTGTCTTGCAGTTTCCCTTTGAATCCCTCAACCCTAAACCCAAATGGTATATCAGGGGTTCCATTTGCTGAACGGCTAAGGTCGTACCCCTCAAAGGTTGCCCGATATGGCCCCAATGAAATTCCTTATCTCAACGAGCGTAGTACCCTCGATTCCTTAAAAGGATCCTAAAACTCTAGGGGTACAACTTTAGGGTACAACCCTCAAGCTCTTGAAAAAAGGTCAATTCACTCGGGTACTACCCCCACTGTGTAACAGTTAGATAGTACGCATATGATAGTTATATCTAGCCCTAGGTATGACCCCTAATATAGGCGGCTACAAGGTGGGGGCAGTACCCAATCCCTAACCACAAAACCTTGACCAAGTCCGAGCAGACTTAGGACCTAGGTCAGTAGTTTGGTTAACGGTTCAGGGTTAAGGGATTTTCGTCTACCTGCAACCCCGGCTACCTACAGTTCTATGGGCTCTACCTACTAATTAGGGGACGAGTAGTACCAGACTGTGGGTAATTGGGGTTACAGGTGGACCTACTGAGCTACTATGTTTAAGCTTTTGGGTTTACTCCCCTTCAACCGAACCCTGACGAAAACCAGTAGTGAGCTCCAGAAGGAGCTGTCCCCCACTTTGAAACAAGCCCTGCTAAGCCTGCATTTGATTTTAGGGGAACTAGTCTCTGATGGTCTGTCGCGCACGTATCTTAGCTTTCGAGCACGGCTTGCCGCGATCACATTTCTCAAGCCAATTTTCCGATTTTCCCTTCAACAGGATTTGTTGACGAAGTTCTCCGAAAAAAAGTAGAAACTACGTTAGCTATGGATTGTGTGTGGAGTCCAAGAACCAATGGGTGGAGAACGTGTCGCGCACGATTCTTAACTTTTGCGCACGTTTGCCGCGATCGCGCTTCTAAAGCCAACTTTTTTTATTTTCGTTCAAAGAGTCTTTCTGACGAAATTCTCTGAGAAAGCGAAGAAGCTACCTTAGCTATGGATCGTGTGGGGAGAACCATCAGATAAACCCTAAACCCCCATTTCTAGAACCTACATCGAGAGTCCTAAGCCCTAAACCCTACCCAACCCCTCATGTAGCTGACTATGTCATGACAATAGGGGGTTGGAGTAGGTATTCTTGTTCTATATGCTCTAGATGCGGATAATGAGACTGATTCAGCCTAGCCTTCTACACTACTATGAATCCCAAAATCTCAACCATGCACCCAAAGCCCTGCAATCCGTTGAGATGTAGAGTCAGAGTCTGATGCGCCTGCAGTTGAGCCACGGAATTCAACAGCTGCAGCTGCATCTTCTGCATGTCGATCAGCTGCTGCCTTGGCGTTCGGATCAAAGAGCTTGGGGCTTAATGGCGGTTTAGGGCTAAGGTAGGTCGGAACTGCTTCCTGCACAGGGTTGCTGTTAAGGAACTTAAATTAAGTTAGCATAAATGAGAGACCCTATTCATCACTATATACTCCCATCATGGTGACTTAGTTTGAGTTCCTTAACAGCAACCCTAAACCATGAACCCCTGCTTGCAGTTAATTTTCCATTCTATTTTCCATTTGATTCTCTATTATTGGGTGGATATAACCCCTAATTTAAACTTGAAGTTGAAATAATTTGGAAACACCATTAATTTCCGCATAGTATATATATACACATATATATAGATATACGACCATGGTAACTTAATTTAGATTCCTCAACAGCAACCCAGCTTAGGATCTTGGTATGGCTCTATGCCCTGACAAAACTCGGTCCAGGGATCCAGAAGGAATGACATGAAGGTTAAACCGCCCTGACTAAAGCCTGAACTCGAAAGCCTCAATTTCAACAGTCCGAACCCAAAATGTCTAAGCCCCCAGATCCAAAAAATCCTTCAGCCTAACTCCTTTGCAACAGGCTTGCAGCCATCCTCGCCTGGAAGGCCTCACCGAGCTCCTACATCCTGAACCCACTGCTGCTCAAGCCGGCCGGGCCACATCTGATGCTTTAAGTCGGAATGGCTCTCCCGGCGAGGAGCGGGCCTCCGACAAACTAGGGCCATGTGAGCTAAAGCCAGCTATTCAAGGTCACCTTGGTTATGTAGGGGTACATAATAAAGTTATGTAGGCTATGTACGAGTATGTGGGGTCATGCCAGACCATTGGAATTGGGAGTTTAGCTACGTCATGCTCCAGTTACGCGAGGATTGTAAGCGCGTAGGCGCGTAGCACTGATTTCAGGCTTCTAGGATACCTTTGGAGACAAAATGTATAGAGATTTCTATGACAAATTTGTTTAGATTAATCAGAATGGTGGCCTCTTTGAAAATTGCTCCTAATGCTTATCTCTTTGTTTAGATTAGATGCTTCCGTGCCAATTCCAGGTGGCCTAATTGCATCCCCAAACATTCACAGATAAAAAGCTATTTGAATACATACTACGGGCTAGGGTTTAGGCTTTCAAGGTTTCTGCAATTGAGGGAAGACAGGGGTTTCATGGGATATGTACGGTGAGAGCCAATTGCCTCGAATAACTTGTCCAATCATGATGGGGGCATGGTAATTACTTTGCAACCATTCAGCTTTCAACCCTTAATTTTAGACTGCTGTTGAGGAACTTAAGTTAAGTAACTATAACAAAGAAGCCCCATTATTCACCACATAATATATATCATTCTCTGGT
The DNA here is from genome assembly GCA_905231905.1 of Symbiodinium pilosum. Lineage (NCBI taxonomy): Eukaryota > Dinophyceae > Suessiales > Symbiodiniaceae > Symbiodinium > Symbiodinium pilosum. Next base: position 80,317 of record CAJNIZ010037002.1, on the reverse strand, counting down.
AACTTAATTTAACATCCTTAACACCAACCCAGCACCCTAAGCCGCGTATGATATTCTCAGATGCTCCCTCATGCTCTCGGATCTTGGCTATGAGGTAGTTTCCGTAAATAAGGTGACCCCAGAATGCTATATTCCTTCTTAGAGGGATCCCCAAAAAGAGAATCCTAATTTTGGGAAGCCGCTATGATTCCCTGGCGAAGCTTTGCATGCCACGCCCCGTAAGGGCAGTGCTCCAGGTCCTGAAGCCTGTAAAATCGAGCTCAAGATATGCGCGGATGGATAATGCTTGGCAAGGCTGAAAGCCCTCGATGCCCCCTGGAATGACTTGCCGGTTCCTTCGTGCTGCTCGCGGGTAAACTCTACATCCTGACAAGATCAAAGCTTAGGGAGCTGTAATCTCAAGGCACCCCTTTCTGACCTCAGACGCGGAGCAGGGTGTGTGTGTGTGTGTGTAGTCTCTCCCAAGAATTTCGTCCCGACGTGGCGGCCCGAAGCAGCAGCAACTCCTAGGCAGCCGTCCATCGCTCATGTACTTCCACACGGGCAGCAGCCAAAAACAACCGTTCGACATGCTGAGGTGCCGTTCCAGGCCTTGCACCATGCCACCGCTATGCGAGTCAGTACCAGGACTTTCCTCGTACCCTGAAATAGGGGTATATATGTTCCCCGCTAGTGGGTACTTAGGGTATATAGAGGGTAAATGGAGGGTTTGGGCAAACTTCAGATCCTAACTCTTCCGAGCCATTAAAAATCGGAACCACAAGGAACAAGCAGAACCAACACGCCGACCTAACCCTGAAGAAGCAAGCTTATATATGATAAGTTCTCAGCATTATGCGTTGCATTTGAAGTCATTCCTAGATACCGTGTTTCCATGCGTATTTTCACAACTCTATTACATTCTATTACATTCCAGGGTTATAGGGCTGAAGGCTGATGAGTTTAAGATCGATGGCCTTCGGGTGAAGGGTGGGAAGATGGCCATGGCGACTTTACAGTGACACTACAGTGACCAATCGGTTACATATGCTTCCTCGGCCTCCTCCCATCACTTGAGAAACCCTTCCGGCCCCTGAGCAACCAGCGACGGCGAGGCTGCCGGACGGTTCTTCGTTGGCGTTGGCCGCCTGACAGGGGATTACCTTCTCCAATTTAGGCTTCACATGGATTCTGATCAGTTGTGTGGGGATTCTACAAAGACGTTCAGGGGGCTACATGTCGGGCACTCTACCAAGCAGACGTGCAAATCAAAACGCTGTCTTTGCAAGGGAGAACAATCTGCCCTTTTCGGCTTCATGTTTGTTTGGGGGTGTGGGAACCTCCAACCCTAAGGGTCCAAGGACCCAAATAATAGGGTTTCAGGGCCCAAATACAATTAATGTTATAGTATTTGGGCCCTAAAACCCTATTATTTGGGTCCGCGGATTCCAGGGTGAAGGAAGGCTCTGGGACTTGTTCTTGCAAATTCCTACGTTCTAAACCCACCCCCGACCCCTATCAGAAAACTGAAAGAGCTAGGACAAATCCCTATACTTACCCCTCTCTCTATGTGGACCCAGTGTGCATTTCATGTTCCATTTAGTTCTCCAGTTGAGACTAGGCTCCATTTAGTTCTCCAGTTGAGACTATCCCGCCTACGCTAAAGCCCCAAAATCCCCACATACATCTGAAGACATCTATGTAAACCCTCCAAAGGCCTACCTCATACATCCCTGTAGCTGCCCGCTTTTTTTGCCAGTTTCCCTTTCCATTAGATTCTCCGTGATTCTACTGGAAGCATTGGGGTTATTAAAGGTACCTTCATTCAAAACTATTCATCTCCACCATATAGCGCCCCCTCAACGGGATCGCTGACCCTCTTCTAGCTATCTAGCTCCACTGCTCTGCCATACCATATCCCTGTCTTGGTTTCTTTTGTTTCTCCTTCATTCCGGCGTTGAAGGGGGCCGTGAGCCAGAGCCCCCGTTGGGATCACCACAAACCCATCTTGTGTGGAGACGGACAAAGACTTGGACATGTAAAACCAGAACTACAAGCGCTGACCAATTTGAACAAATGATTTTGTAACAGGTCGCTCACCCGCCACCATCTGCGGTCTGTACTCCCTAGTGGATTAAACCATGTTCCGCTTGGATGTTGGCGGAAGTCTTTCAGGAAGTTGTCGTGATGCGCTATTTGAGGTGCAGGAGCGTCAGCTTTCAGTTCTGACAAGTTGTACTTTCACACTTCGAGGGAGAACCAATGTCTTTGAGACTTTCTGCCTCCGTATATACCTACAGCTCACTCTATACCGCGTAATCCCTTCCCCCTAATATGAACCCCCCCCAATATCAAATCAATCTAATATGCCACAATGGGAGTACTTTATGTTAGGAGGGAGGTGCCGGGGTTTTATATTAGGGGGAGGGGGGGGAGTAACTAGAAGAGCCCTAAACCCTGAACCCTAGGGTTCAAACCCTAAACCCTAAACCCCAGACCCTGAACCGTTTGGGCAATTACTTTAACCAACAGCTTCTGCCTCGACCGCTGGCGCTCGGCGGCTTCGGCGAGCTCCAACTCACGGTGCTCCTGGGAGCTCCCGGTTCAGGGTGTAGGGTTTTAGGGTTTAAGGTTCACAGGGTGCTAGGGTCTAGAGGGTTTCAGGGTGCGAGGGTCTAAAGTTTAGTGTTTAGGGTTAAACATTTTGGAGGACAGGTTTATGGTTTGGGTTCCCTTGTGGGATGATTAGACGACAGTGGAACAATGCGGAGAAGACTTGCACAACCCCATGTGATGGAGGGCCTATAGGCTCTATCCGCCGAACCATGTTATGGGTATGTCAGGTATGTATAAGAATTACAGATCTTGTTTACATGTATGAAAGGGATTGAGGTTTACGGAAAACATCCAAGCGTCAGCTTGAAGGGAACAGCATGGTTTAGGCAGTTTAGAGCTTCAAACTCATCAGTATGGGCTCCACATAGGCTGGCAAACGTCATGAAGAGGACCCCTAAAATGCTAAACCCTTACCTCTACAAACCTAAACCCTAGATCCAGAAGAAAGGTTCCTGGAAGAGCTTCCCACATGGTAGTTTCCCTAAATTACTGTTCCCAAAATGGGGGGAGAATTTATATAGGGCCCCGTATTATAATGGGAACCCAAATATAGGACCCCGTATTATAGGGAATTTAGACCAATATCCAGCGGCCTTGAGAGGGAGAGCTCCCACAAATGTATGATTCTGTTATAGGCTGTGTGGGGTCAAGTAAGGATGTCGTTTGTAGCGGACTGTGTATACGTAGACCGAGCCAGAAGTAGATTGATAGGCACTGGGATAATCCAACCGCAGGGAAGAAACAGTATCTGCTACTCTTAACCCTACCGAGGCCCAACTATGTTTTTCACAAGCCTCCTACTTATGGGGCTAATACTGGGAATTGCAGGCATCTCTTTTCAGTACATATAACAAGCCAAGCTGTAGCTTCAAGGTGTACAAGTGAACCCCAACGAGAACAACTGCCAAAATTGGGTGGTGCTACTGGATACTGGCTACGTCCTACGCCGCTTGCCAACAGCAGTCCTGAACATAACTTCATATGGGAGCTGGTAAAAAGGAGCCCTATACATACGCCCCCAAATCCTGCAGCCGTTCTCGCCATAATGGAGACTACATCAACGAGCGCGCTAATCCTGGGAAGCATCATATCCGAACATCTTCAGGTTAGGGCCAAGAACTTTCCTTTTAAGTGAGAATCCCCAATCAGGAACCTAAAGCCACATTTTAAGGTTTGGGGTGGCAGCCCAAGACTCAAAGCACCATGAACCCAGAATCCAGACCCGCAAGTTAAAGGCCTACACCCAAGACTTCTCCTTGAGAAGCCTCCGCAGTTCGGAGATCTCTTGAGGCGGCGGCCTGCGCAGATGTTGCATGACTTGTGTTAAAGCAAATGAAAGAAAAAGGTACATGGTTTTGGGGATGTTTCATGACTCGGCAAATTCTTTCATATTCCGCAGAATCATCCCCATTACCCTCATAAATCATGACTAGTAGGCACTACTAATATGATGGTGCCGTCATTTCAGACACTTTCCTCTTCTTCATGGGAAATGCAGCTTGTGTAGCTGGCACCACTGAATGGTATGATTGGAACCCTTGCAAAAGGTGTCTTGGAAGGTTTGAGCACGACAATCCAAAGCTTTCCATCACCAGGAGGCGCAACTTACAAGGCCTTTACGCAGAGGCTCCCACACATTTCTTTTTCCAGGCGCATGTTACGGTGAGTGGAGGCAACCATGAATACAAGGTGGGGCAAGGCTTCACTTCACTCGCTCATGGAGGGCAAACCAATCGTCCAGCTAACTTGAAACGACCCTCAGAAAAGCCAGGCCCTGAAAAGCGCTGCTGCGCAAGCCACTGTTTCCTCCATGCACACTAAGAATCATGATGAGCCCTGAGCAGATATCAGATCAGATCCAAGGAAGGCATCACATGAGCAGTCTTCACAGAGCGGAGGATCCTGCCATCAAATTGTCCAAGCTGCCCAAAGACCCTAACTCAGAACAAGACCACTGCTGGGGCTTAAGCTTTTTGGCCCTGAGCTTCGGCCCTTCACATCAGCAACGTCGGCTATCTACTAAGCCCATCTTTGCCTAGATCGACGTCTTGCTGTGCTGGGCGTGCGAATCTGGCGCACAATGGGTATTTCAGAGCCGTGCTCAAACTGAGGTTTTCCTTCACACCGACCAAAACGTCGCTAGCTCCGCAAAGGGAATCAACATTTTCTACAGCTCCCACCCTAGTCTGATGAAAAAAGCTTGCTCCTTGCGAAATTCCTTGTAGCCAATTTGCTACTGGCTACACTATACTGGTTTCTCGGGAAGAGAAGTTATCCTGAGAGCCTTGGGGATAGCGTCTAGTAATTACAAGGATTGTAGAGTCTGCCTAGGCAGTTGCTATGAGAAAGCTCGGGTGTAATCGGATGGCTACATGGGTTGAGGATATGGTTGGAATCACTAGGCTCACGCAATGAAAATAAGTTCCCTGGAAGAATGTGTGCGGGATTGTTCCTACTCCAGAGACCGCAGAGCTCCCTCTGTGCGCCCAGGATTCCTCTTGGGAAGGATGTGGGGGGTTTCCAAAGGTATATGTGGGGAGACCTAGAGGTTGTAAGAATTCTGGGCGAACCGCGGAACGCTCAACACCTGTTGAGCTTGTCAACGGTCGCTTAGAGTATGCAGCTTTCCCTCAACCGTTAGCTTCCACATCCAACATGCCCAAAACCTTACTTTGAGGACCAGCGGAACTGGCTAGGTCGTACACAATCAATGAGTTACGTAGTTTCCCAGCGACAGCGCATACCATGATGTTCCTGGCATGAAGGTCACACAATGAAACATGACCGCAAGAAGTCGTCAACTGCTCGCTCGATCTAATGTTAACCACTGTGGGAAGACATGTTCCATGCCATCTTGCCAGCACTCTATTCTCCACATGCTATGCCCACGCAGGCTCGTAACTACAGAAGACCTGGGGCTCTCACTCAAGTCTAGAGGCTCTTTGGCTCTTTGTCCTTGGAATGACGGCTACAAAATTTGCAGGGACCATTTCTTGATTGAGGTGCATGGAGAGTAATGAATACAAACACATCTACACAACGAGAAGGTTGCTTACGAACATATGGCCTCTTCTCGAAACCATGAGCCAGTTTGGGCCACGGACAAATGCAGAACTCACTAGGGGATACAGAAATCAGGCCTGTGGTTCCGCAAGTTGCCCAAGTGAGTTGAAACAAAATGCCCCCCTAGAGCATGTCCGGAGTATGTAGAAGAATGACACTTCTGGCGATGCTTATGGATTTTTGGCCATTGCGTTGCCTACATTTGGGGTCCAGGTGGTCCCAGGCCTCCATCGGGCGCTGCACCACACCTCTGCGCTGAGGAATTTGGGTTTAGGGTTTAGTGCTGGTGTTCAATGCAGTTTGCCATTGCCTGTTAGAGGGCTCCTCTGTGCACTTGCCCCTGTCGTGGAACATGAGACTGGTTGCTGTGAGGGCTTCCTGTGAAAAAGCTCGCAAACAAATCCATGGCGCATATCGTTCGCAACTAAGAAACCCCCCTAAACCCTAAATTGTAGTTTCCATGTTCTTTTCCATTCTCCCTATACAACCCGTATACAATGTAGTACAGTAGTTTGCCTTTTAGTTTCCATTATCCCAATACAAGCATGAGCCTTTCATGAGTACCCCAAACAAGGAGTTCTTCAAGGCTTCTGCACATGGAGCCGTTGGCGATCCTTCCTAGCATTGCCTGTTCCTTCAAGTACCTGGACCACGTTGGGGTACAACATCTCTCTACTACTCATGAGCGAGATCTCAAGACCTGGTCGAAATCTAGACCCGACACTTTCTCAACCCCAAACAATAGTGGGCAGATCAGAGGGGCTCGGTACGTAAAAACTCAACAAGTATGAGCCGTATACTGACCGCAATAACCCCATCATAAGCCTGCTTACTATGTCCCCTGGAAACTCCAAGATAGAACCCGTCCCAGCACCCTAAACCCTAAGCCCTCTCAAGCTCAAGCCTGGGCTTTGCCGCAGTGTGGCGCTCCGCTGCGGAAGTTCCTGGCGGAATCCACAACATGTAGAATCCCAAATTAGGCGCACCTTTAAAGGGATTTGGCTTGTATAGGGTTATATAAACAGGGAGATCCGGGATATAGGGTTTAGGGCTTCGGGTTTCCCAGAATGAGGGGTACCTTTTGCGGGACACTACAGCGAGGATTGTGATAGTATTTTGAGACCTGTGGTGGGGTCACTCTGTTTACGGAAGCTACATCTATGGTTTCGCGTTTCTGGCTTACGTTCTACAATGAACCATCCTCCAGAACTATCGCAGCACCCCAAACTGGAGCCTGCATAAACTACGCTTTTTTGAAAGGAGACATATGTCTTCCATGTGAGCTTGGTGCAGGGAATAGCGCGTCAGCTCGCGCGTCGCCGCATAGTGTGCAGGGTTCATGTAGGCCGTATGGAAAACAGCCGGACATTTGAATCTCATCAGCTGGAACATGCTAAAACACGCATGGCGCACCGCCTCCCTGGCAGTTGATGCTCGGCCGCCAACAAAAAACATCTGGAAGCTAAACATGAAGGCTAAAGGGCTATGTGTGGAGGGCGTCAAAGATAAAAGTTGGAGGTCCGGCGTCGCTGGAAAGTTGAAGAGCTAGGTGAGCGCTTGGAGGTTTGACATCAGCGGCCCGCGCCCTCAGCCCACCTCCAGCCCTAAGCCCGACACCAAGAAGGGATGGAGGATTGGAGGGAAGATTTGATTGCGCGGGGGGTTGGGGTCTTGGAGGGTGGGCTGGAGGGTTGGGTTGGCGGGTTGGAGTCTCCGGTGAGGTTTGGAGGGTTGGAGGGTTAGAGAGGGCTGGATGAGGTGAAGGCAGCTCTGCCATAGCCCTGAGCAGAGCCCCGAGTTTCTGCTTACAAGGGCTTTTGCTTAGAAGGGCTTTGGGCTGGAGCATGGGAGGACAAGAGAATTTTGACACATCCGGAGCCAAGACATCCCAAATTAAACTGTTGCCTCCTACTAGCTTTGTTGGGTCTTGGGTTGGCCGCCCATCACATGCTTGAAAAAAAATCTCACCGCCAGGTCTAAGGTGGAGGGTGTACTGGAACTCCCTTCACCCCCATTTTGGTAATTTAGCTTGCTATATACTACGCTCTCCATGCACGTAGAAATGTGGAGAAAATACGGTAACAAGGAGGGCTTTAACGTTGTTTAGGTCTTGTTTCGGGTTACTAGGGCTACGAGGGCAGAAACAGTCTTCAATGCGGCATGTGCCTTTAGATAGGGCTCGGCCCCAACTCTAAGCTCTACCCTCCCGGTATGTAACATGGAAACCCAAAAAGGGCCCTATAAAGACTACAGTCCTTTTAAAGGGGGGCTATATGGGTTTCCATGTTAGTTTGGGGGAGTGTAGATTCAAGATGGTTCTCCTTAAAGACTGGGTCTTCTCTCAACAGTGTTGCCCCTATTTCCTCTCAGCCAGAAATTCTGCGCCCTTTCCCTCGATTGACCCGAAGCCCTACGCGCAACTCCGCTTCGAAGAGCACCCTCCCTCGAAAACTAACATGGAAACTCATCCTAGCATGCCCCTTAAAAAGCCGTATAATGCTCCCCTATATAACCCGCTCAAGCAGGTTAGACTCTAAACCCACGCCCTAAACATTATAGCCTGCTTTTTAGAAGGGCTGTGGTCGTTTCATGCCTTGCCCTAAACACCCCCAGATGGGCAGTTATGGAACCCTACAAGTTTGTGTAACCTCCTCCCCAATTCCTGGGTTGCTGTTAGGGAACTTAATTCAAGTTACTATATTGGGGAAACCCTATAAATTACTATATATACCCACTATGGTAACTTAATTTAAGTTCCTTAACAGCAACCAAGATTCTGAATGTGGAGCGACGTCATCTTCAGGCTCTGTTCTCAAATTCTCTCATTTCGAAGGATGCGTCCCCCAGCTGTTTGTTAATCCCAAAGCAGGTGGTTGTCAAAACTAGGATCCCCTTTTTGGGTACCCTAACTATTAGGTGCCGTATTCTAATAAGGATCCAAGAAGAGACCATAATTTTGACAACCACCCAAATAACTCATAATAGTAGTTTCCATTTTCTTTTCCATTATCCCCATATAACCCTAACATAACCCCCTTAACACCTATATAATCCCATAATTTTGACAACCACCCATATGAATGACAGCACTGCCTCCTCCAGCATGCTTGGCGACCTGGGCTTAGAACCATTGAGCCTTGAATGTGTCTACAACAGTCTGCGAGTTGTTTATGATTTTTGTTCCTGTTGGATTGCGCGTGGGGTTTTACAACCTTTTTGGATTCAAGACATGAGCTTTAGGCCTGCCTTAAAAGATCGATAAGTCCTCAATGGCATTAGAGTGCGCTTCGACATCATTGCTACATCTCCCCGGCCGTCCAAAGTCATCGCATTTTCTTGAATGGACACTGCTGAGGAAACTTTAGGTACCGAAGCTGCCAAGGGCTCAGATGTTGAGGATGCGCAATGACTTCTGCCTATGAAATGGACAGGTTGTCTTAACTTGGCTTAGCTGCCTGACTTGTTTGACAGGGTTGTCTCCGCAAGCCTCTTGACTCATCCAAAGAGCTGGTGCTTACTGCCTGGAACAATGCATCAGTTCCCTTTCCCATCTGCTGGGCTGACGGTGGAAGCCCATGCTTACAATTCCGATTGCAAGAGTCTTAACAGTTGCTGCCTAAGCTAGCTAAATCATGGTCATTTCAATGCCTTGAATGCGAGCATTCTGGGACGATCTTCAACATATACCACTGTTCAATGTGAGGTTGGGTGACGTCGTCATGATTTTGGCCCACTAAAGATAAGTCGGCTGAATCTGCCCTGTAACCCGCCCAATAATTTACGTTAGCTGACTATAGGAGAGGGGTTGCGACAGGCAAAAGTTGTATCATGTTTGCAGGATGCCTTAAGTCTGCAATCCCTCGGCCCGAAACCTTGAACATTCAGCAGAACCGCCGCAACGCACATAATTCTGTCTAAAATCATGGGCTCTCTTGGGGATATCCTGGGACTCGAAGTTTGGAAGCTTTTGATTAAAGTTCAAGCGCCCTGATAGTTCATATTATTTCGGGAGGAAAAGTAGACCCTAGGCCCTACACCCTAGATCCTACATCCTAAGCCTGGCCCCCAGCGTATGCGTTCGCTGCTGCTCAGCCTTAGATTCAGGGTTCGGGTTTTTGCAGCGGGTCTGGAAGTAGCCCAAGAAGTGGGTGCTACAATTGACACTTAAAGTCCTGCATGGCCCTAATTCCCTACACCAGGAGCTTAGTATCACAAGGTCATGCAGGGGGCTTTGCATGTATAAACTTTCAAGCCCATAATGACTGTCATTTAAAGACGTGGAGGCCTAGGGCGGGGGTTGAGAAGTGTTGCCTTGTAACACTGTCAATGATAGCACTAATAATGTTAAGAAAAATTAATAGGATGCTTCTAAGAACAGTTAGAGTCATAGGAATAGTACTAAGCGTAATTAAAAACAAAATCGTGCAAGCAATAGTGATAGTCATAGTAGGAAGGTGATAGAAGAGTACTGTGGGCTCTTTGAGGATCAAGGATTCAGGATGTCGGGTCACCGGGACAAGACCCAGGTTGACGGTGTACTACAGAAGCCTAAACAACTATAGTTCCTCTTTAAATGGATAGAATATGGCCTTGGGTAAATCGTAATAAGGTCCCCATATACCCCATATTTTATCTACTTCAGGCGGACTCCACCAATATTGTGGTCCTAGATCCCTCGCATGACAATAGGGTACCTCAATCACACATAAATGTGATGGCGGTGGCCATTTAAGCCTGTACAGTAAGATTCTGAGTGCGGGCCTGCGGTTTCTAAGGCCCGGGTTGATGGGTTGAATACTTGGAGGTCAGGGGGCCTACATGGGAACCACATCATTAAGGGCTCAGGGGGACCTTGTAAGTAAATTGATAAGTCGTACAGCCGAATCCACTCGAAAAGAAATGGAGGATGAAGTGGACACTGAGGGTATATTAGGGATGTGAGGGATAGATTCCCAGGGACCCACAAATGAGCAGCCCTACATTTAAGGGCATAGCATAATGCCAACTTGCACCATGGCAGCTTTCCTGACTGTTATCCCTCTCCATCCCCCAGCGCCCTAAGGGCACTTTGTCAAGAAGCCCTAATGCCACTTATGCGTGTGGAGACAGCTATGAAGTCAAGGAATGCGTCTAAAGTCTATAGGTCTCGGGCGGATGAGCTGCTATGAAAATAATGGCACAGAACATGGCAACAACTCCTGTCCTATTCCAGGTCTAGGGTTTTATAGCTGCTCATGTACCTCCCTGGACTGTCCCAAGATTATACAATGGTACTACGTTGGGGGCGTCTTTCTGGGAGATTTGCGTGGTTGTCGTTGAAGCAGGGAAGTACCAGGAGGGGCGAGTTTGAAGAAATTCCCGGGCGCTGAAAGAATAAAGAAAAGGTCTAAGAACTCATCCCTGGTATCCCTACGCCCTACCAGGAACTCCAGTTGTGTACAGGTAGGACCTAAAGACACGAAAGTGTGAATCCCAGCACCCAGCTCGGGGCGCTCTTGACGAGCCCGAAATTATCAGGCAGCACTTTTCAACGTTTAGGGCAGCTTGAAGGACGTGCTAGGAGCAACCTTTTGTCATTCTTCGCTCTGCTCCCACGGGTTCATCAGCTGCTTCATGAAAGAGCTTCCGAAATCTGGGAGCCCTTACTGATGCCTTACTGATGAAGGGATGGGAAGCACATGTTTTTAGCAGTTGTGGTCATGAACATGATGAGGAGCACTCGATGCCTGTAACATCGCTGGTTGCAGTTATAGTCTATAGTAGCAATCCACATGGTGTGCTTATAGCGGCTTAGCAGGCATCGGGCTTAGCAACGGCAACTGTTGTATGGTGATCCCTTGTATTGGAGAAAGTAGCATGTGGAGTTCGGGTCAAGGGCTTCCGGGATTGGAGCGTGCGCTTTGGAAAGAAGAGCTCTGTCAATGCCTTCGTGAGCGAGAGGCTCTGGAGCTCGTGCATGAGGATCCCAGATTTCTGGACGCTCAAAATGCTTGGAAGCTTCCTGCAAATTCATTAAGGTTCCAATTGTGTGATAGCAGTTGTGCCACGCACATCATTATCTAGGGGCCCGCTATTCTCAAAATATTTTTGAACAGAAGGGCCGCCTGCTTCTGCCGTCACAGGCGCTTTTCATGCCGCCGAACACAGCAAAAGGGGTTGCAGTCAACCCTAGAAGAGGTCCTGCTGTGGTGGCCGTCCTTTGTCGGGGCCTCTATTCAGTCTAGGTCGAGGTTAGCGATAGCTAAGCGTTTAGCCAAGCATTCTAGAATTCTGGAGGTGCGCGCGGAGAGGAGGCCTATCACACATATGGGGGTTTCCCAAAATTAGGGGTACCTTTCTAGGGGTCCCCATAATAAGGACTATAGTATATTAGGGTCTATATTGGGATTCCCTGATTTTGGGAAACTACCATATCAACCCAGTTTCCAGTTTAAAAAATCCATTTTCTGTTGCGTCTAATTCTCCATTGTTATGGTACTCTCAACGCAAATACAACCCCCTATTCCAGTCCGAAGCCGTGCATGTCCTCCAGGTCTGGCTAGGATTCCTCCAGTCCCAAGGATGGTCCTATACCTGTGTGACCTAATGGGGGATTGTCAAAATTATGGTCCCTTTTTGGGTCCCCTAAATTAGGCCCCATATTATAATACCAAATATATTAGGTTAATGTTGGGTTAATGTTGGGTTTATATTGGGTTAATATTGGGTTAATGTTGGGTTAATATTGGGTTAATGTTGGGTTTACATTGGGTTAATATTGGGTTAATGTTGGGTTGATATTGGGTTAATATTGGGCTAATATTGGGTTAATGTTGGGTTCATATTGGGTTAATATTGGGTTAATATTGGGGAAATACTGGGGTAATATTGGGGTACTCAATCCTCTCCTCCTGGTGAGGTGAGCGTTGCTGGTAGTATTATGCAAGCGTGCTGTTCTTCCAGGTTGTTCACAAATTCCGTGGTGGACAAACCCACTAGTACTACTGCCACATTTCACCGAATGAAATCTAATCAGTCCACAAATGCTGTAGGCTGTAGCTCACGAATGAAGCACGAACAATGGAGGGTCATTCGAGAGCAATTGCTTCGACAGCGTGCTGAACCCAACGCTCCGAGACCTAAACCTCAAAACGCCCAACTCTCACACTTTTGTTCAAGAGCCCTCAACCGAGATTGCATGCAGGGTGGTCATCCAGCCACGTCAGCAGGCTGCCCTTTGCTAGCAAAGTGGGTTGCCAAGGCCTCAGCTCAGGCATCAGTTAAGAATTTAAAGCATCAGGAAATGTGATAGTTTCCATGAGTAGAGGGCCCACTACTCTTCAAAAAGGACCCATAACTTTGGAAACGTTGGTTCATAACATCTTGCAACACGCAGAGTACTCCGCACTTTTGGACTTGTACTATGCAGTAGGATCAGGCAAGATTTTTAGTATCAGTTGTACCCCAAGTCCACTAATGACTTCTGCGGAAGGAGATGGCACTTTCCAAGCAATGGCAGACCCAAACGGATGTCCACAACTTGGGTGGACGCTTCTTTGCAGAAGAGCAGCCCCAAATATGCCACAAGCTACCGTTCTCCGCAAAAATGGGTTCTTGTTCCAGGAACCAAATTAAATTTTCATAGCAGTGAAGGGATATACAGCAATTAGATGAGATGGCTTCCTTCTCATGGTAGCTCTAGATTCCTGAACTGCGACCAGGAAAGCCCTGCATCACACCAACCCGTGTACGGAATACCGAGGAACACTCTGAACCTTGCAGACAATACACCCCCAACCAAACCACCCCAGAAATGCCTCGTACGCCTCTGCAAGGCGTCGAAAAGTCTCCTAAAGCAATGGCAGCTGTTTGTTCTACAGCGCCCAGACGGTCCAGCTACTCCAGAAGTGGGTACTTGGGCATGTTGGTCGTGGGAGATACAAGGTTTGGGGAGGAACATGGTTATTGGGCATGTTGGCCCTTAGAAGGCTTGGACGACACTGCAAAAAAAAGGGAAACCTACACCATGCAGGCTAATGAGCCCCTTCCACGCCCCTCACTTGCCTCTTCGCCCCCGCAGTGAATGTGCCCTAAGAATACTCTGTCCATTTTGGATTGGGGGACGTCCAGCTCTGTAAAACTGGCTTCAAGATACACATAGAGGGCAGGCTACATGAAGTATGCGTAGCATTGAAACAGCTGTGCAAAAGCAACTGTCATTGACAGGTCCTGACATGGTTGAGTTCCTGGGAGAAAACGCTACAAACATGACGATGCCCAAGAGAGGAGAGGTGAAGCTCAAGGACTGGTGAGTCCTTCGGGTGGGGGGGGGGGGCCTGCCATCAGCGATCCATCTGCTTGATTGGAACGATTCGAAATGCATGCCTTCCGTAATTGGAGGGTTACATGCGTTGCAGCCTGTTGATGGTATGTCAGCAGGTGATGATACCCCCAAACCCAGAATCCTCCTGCAAACCAAATCAGTGCAATCCGCTAGACGTTCATGGCAGCAGTCAGAGCATAGCAGTACTCCTAGTAATTATAATCACAATGATACAGTAGTTGAGAATAGCAGTAGAGTAACAAGAACACTCATAATAGTACTAATGAATATTGATAACACTCAAAACAAAATATTAATACTACAAATAAAAATAATACTCTCAAAAATGATGCTAGTACTAATAAAAATAAAATATGCCAAATAGTAATACAAGAAATACACTCCCTGAAGCTAACATGGAAACCCAAAAGTGCCCCATAGAGACTACAGTCCCCCAAAAAGGGGCCTACATAGGTTTCCATGTTAGTTTGGGGGAGTGTAACCCCTAAAACCCTAAACCCCTAAATCCTAAACCCTATATAACCCTTAGATTCCCCTTTAAAGGTACTTGTAACCCCTTATCCTGAACCCTTACATCAGCCTGGTAAACCCTAAACCCTAAACCCTAAACCGGGTTGAAATTGTATGCGTTCAAGGCTCGGCTGCAGCCTCGGGATCTTCCGGATTCTTGTCCTGAGCTCCATTAGCTTGGGGGCTGTTTAGCCTATGAGGGTTTAGGGTTTAGGGGTTTTTAGGGTTCAGGGTTGAGGGTTTTAGGGTTTTAGGGTTTTTAGGTTTAGGGTTGAGGGTTTAGGGTTTTGGGGTTTTAGGATTTAGGGTTTTAGGGGTTTAGGGTTGAGGGTTTAGGGTTTAAGGTTTTGGGGTTTGAGGGATGAACAATACCTACATTGGGCCTTAAAGTCTGTAAATGTTACCTATACTGAGCTTCATTTTAAATCGATGAGCAATACCTAGATTGGACCCTAAAGCCTTTAAACGTTACCTATATTGGGCTATTTGAAGGCACAGGGGTCTTTCACTTCGGTACTGCCCCCCACCCAGTA
>CAJNIZ010037002.1:44139-57310 GCA_905231905.1 Symbiodinium pilosum | reverse complement strand
CTACATGGACCCTTTGGGAAACAGAAAGACTTTTCGTCTAGAAGGTGTGAGTCCAAATGGGCTTGCCCAGAGAACTTTCGAATAACTTTTGAACTTTTGAAACCCAAAGCTTGTCCATACGGAAGCCGCGTCATGTCAACATTCTGGTGACAAATTTCTCAACACTACTCAGGGCAACCTTATATCGCGGACATATATTCTCAATGTTTGGCTGCTATGCTCCAGCTTCTCGCGAAATATTGTTCGATACTACTACGGGAAATCTATCGTAACTCCAGGATTGCGTGTTCTCATGCCTTTGCTGTTTCTGGCAGGCGCTTGCTGAGGTACCTTAGGAACTACCTAAACCCCAAAAGTATGTAAAATAATAGCCCTAAACCCATAATAATAGCCATACAGGCCATTACTTTACATACTTTTGGGGGTCCAGGTAGGCATGACAGACATGTCAGCACCTCGCAGCGGCAACATGGTTCAGGTTTCGCGCTTCAGGAATTATATAGGGATGTAGATATATATATATATATATATTGGGGTTATATTGCGGTTTAATTGGGGTTAGATAGGGATAGTGGAAAAGAAAATGGAAGCTACTATAATATAATAGGGTATAAGAGAAAAAACAACAGGGGTTGGAGTCTTTGTCTTAGTAGTTTACATGCCAAAGCCTCAAGCCACGACCCATCAACCTCAACTCAGTTGCTGTCAGTTTATTGTTTAAGCCTAGCCAAAAAAAACCTGTCACCCCGCGAGCACGAACAGAAAACTCAACAATGGAACCCCTACAATAACTCGTCCGTGACCCCAAGGCTGACACTTTCCGCGCCTCATCGTACTGGGGAGCTGTTCCTGCGGATGATGAGGAGGCCGAACTGCTGGAGGGCCTGCGTCAAGGAGCTTAACCCAAAGGGTCCATGTAGGTATATGGTATATACTTAGGGCCCAAAGGGGTTCCCATATACCTACTTTAAGGCCCAAGTATATCCCATATACCTACATTGACCCTTTGGGTAAGATCTTGAAGCCTGGCTCAGGTTTGAGATTTGGGCTTTGGGACTTGCCGCTTTAGCGCTTGTCAAGTTTCGGGCAGTCAAGCTTAGAATGGTAGGTGCTCGAGGTTTTGCGGCTGGGCCCAATCAACATGGATTTACGTTTCTGGGAGTTTGGGTGTAGCTAGGGCCTCGGAGCGGTTCTGGAGGCTGGCGGGATTCAACATCTACACCACATGATGCGACGTTCTCGGAAGTATCTCACAAAGAAATGCACCAAGACCTATTGGAAGCTCTCTTGGCCTTGCAAGAGCACATCAAAAGATGGCTCATATGTAGCAAAACCTTGCGGTTGTGCAAAAGGTATTGCAGTCACAGATTGCATCCTTCTTAAGGGTTCAGTGATGAAAGAAGAATTGCACAGGGTATTTTAGAATAGTTTACAATCCAAATTTAAGGCAATCTTAATCATATTCCCTACATTCACCACCATTTAGGGTGCGTGTCGGGTGAGGTTGCTTTAAATGGCCCAGATTATAGTATCAGGCCAGTGTTTGCGGGGTCAAATAGGACCCTTACGTGAGTAGACGCCTGCGCTGACGCTTAAAACTAATTAACATGGAGCCTGAGAAAGGGTCCTTTGTTGTCTACTGCCCTATCGAAAGGATTCTACATTGGGGTGCCAAGCTAGTTAAGGAGAAGGTTAAAGGACCAGGGCAGTATCCAACTTCTGCCACTTCGAACTGAGCTCACACGACGCCTTGAAGGCTGTGAAGGTCTTGATGACTGCCTGTGCCAGCTGAAGCACTTTGGGAATTTCTCATACAGGGTTCTGGGGATCAGCGTTCCAATACGAACCCCAGAATGAAAGAGAATGGTACCACTCCATCATCAGGCAGTGAAAACGAATAAGAGCAAGGATACAAGAACTGGTAATAATGCAACACTGGTGTTCTGTCACAACTAAACTGCAAAACGACATGCTGCTGTCGCCGCTCTTATATCTCATAGGCACGGACTGGAGGTCATATGATGCCAATGTTTATGCGGGAAATGTTGAGTTTTTTTGGGGAGGAGATTCCTCTTCTTTAACCAGAACATCTTGCGTCTGCACTTCTGGAAGCGCAGTGTAGGCTTAAACCCTAAACCCTAAACCCTCAGCCCTAAACCCGTCTGTAGGCCTAAACCCTAAACCCTGAACCCTCAGCCCTAAAAACGTGCAGGCCATGGCCCTGAATAATTTCATGTTTCACCTAGATAAGCATATCACAAAACACTAGTCTCATCTACGAGGACCATCATGAGAGGCTCTAGGACATCGCCTGGCTCTTCCATACCTGGGGCTATCATAATCCGTTAGTTTTAGAGTGGAACCCTGAAGCAGAAAAGTCACTGTATGAAACCCGGTTGCCATTCCACTCTCCCTGTTCAGTTCCATTTGATTTTCCAGTGCTGGCATTACCAGCAAGTGGTTGACGTGGATGCGTCCTGCCCTGTTTGTAGATACCCTCATTTTTAGTGGTCCAATTGGGACGGTTCAAGGTCTAGGACTCTCGAGTTGTTAGCATGCTGCAACTAGAGAGCCTGATTTTGTTGTTGAGTCTTCCTGACTGGCGGATGGTAGGGAAGGAAGCCGCCCAAGACAAGAACCATTAAACTCAAAGTAAGGCAACCTACAGCCTACTGCAGCAGCGCATGCCTCCGTTCCATACAGTAGCACAGGTAAGCCTCTATCAAGGGTTTAGGGTTTGGGGTTTAGGGTCTAGGGGCCCCTAATACAAATAAAAGCCCCCTAATGTTAAGCTTTCCCGCTATGGTGCACCATATACTCTGCGTCTGTAAAGATTGGGGGAGTGGGGGGCTTTAATCTTCGTGGGAGGGAGGGGGATAGAGGATGGTAAGCAGATTTGGCCCGACCGGCGAACACAATATATAGCATGGTAAATTGCATTTCCTTTTCCACCATCCCTACATAACCCCAATATGTTTTGCAGTAGTATCCAGCCTCTTTTTCATTATCCCTATAGGACCTAAATATGCTAAATAGTAGTTTCCATTTTCTTTTCCATTATCCCTATATAACCCCAATTTACTATGTATGCCCGAAACCCTAAACACTAAACCCCAAGCCCAAAACGCCTTGACTCCGCTTTCGGCTTGGGCTTTGGCTTTGGCTTCGGCTTGGGCATCACCTGCGCGTGGAATGGAGGGCTGGATTTCCCAGCTTTCCTGGACATCCCGAGAGTCCGAAAAAATCGTAGGGTTTAGGATTTATAGGGATTAGGAGGGATAATGGAAAAGAAAATGGAAACTACAATATAGTAGAGTTATCGGAGGTCCAGGCAAGATTTGAAGATTTGTTTGATGCGAAATTGAATGAATGCCCGGAGCCACTTCGGGGTCTAGGGGCCCGCATCTTGAGCAGCTATCCTATTGTAGCTGAGTGTGAACCTGCAAGTGCTAATTACTCGGTGGGGTGAAGATACTAGGGTGGACTTGCCGAAGGATTGCAAACAGCAGCCTGACAGTAACCCGGCAATACATGCAGAAACTCCCGCCTGTATGGAAGCAGAGCATCATCCTGTCCGTAACATAAAACCATTGTAGCCCTATGCAATCCGTAGTCTCAGAATAGTTCTCAATACTACCAACCATCGTGCCAACCCTAAAAAACCCCATGAAGACCTTGAACACCCCCCGCCTTGAAAGATTTCAACGAGTCCAGCATCTGTGATCTGGTGCAGCCTCCCAAGGGCTGAGGCAAAATCAGCTTTAGGGTTTAGGGTTAGCAAGTATGCTAATCTTGGTAATAGCTCAGGTTGGTTATATGGCTGAAGTGGGTTAGAACATAATCGTTAAAAGTGTACGTGCCACATCCCCCGACCCCCCCCCCTCCCCCCCACAAGCTGTAGACCTGAAAATCTGGCCTCAAGCTCTTGATGGAAAAGGTCCCTCTGGCAACTATACGGGATACTGCTTCAGGTCATCTCAAATTGGCACCAGGCCTTTCGAAGGATCGTGAGAAGTCTGAGAGGATTCTGTGTATGTAGCAGTCTAGCGCCTGCTAATTCTGAGCCAGCGCAACACGTGGCATACCGTGTGTGGAGACAGGCTACCGCGACAATTTTCCAATCTACCCGCAAAATAAAGGGGTGAAAGCATGCAGGATGATGCCAAGCTGCCATGATTGGCAGCCCTGGCATCTTCAACCCTACAGGCCAAACTTCGCATCACATGCCTTTAATATGATCTCTTCGTGAGGTCCAGTTGGTGCATGCGGTTTCGTGTAGGGCAGAGGGACATATATGCGTCCTCTGTAGCGCTCCCTCGCTTGGCTTGGTTCCCCGGGGATGCCCAGACCCAAACTTAAAACACCTTCAAAAGGATCTCCCAACAGAGTCCTACGGCTCTTTAAGCGAGTTGTAGAAGGTCTCTTCATTAAAGCCAGCGCAAAATTACCTCCACAACAGAACTCTACAAAGTGCCACACATAGCCTTGCAAAACATGAGACTCTGCAAGCCGCAGCTCCCGAGCTGCGAGACCAACAGCCTGAAATCTATGCCAACTTTACCTCTCCAAGCCCAGGGTTTAGGGTTTAGGGACACCGAACTTTGAAGCCTTCAGTTGGCATGTGTCGCATCTCGCACGCTTCTCGTAGCTTCTCTGTGTCCTGGGCTGGGGCATGTGCCATAAGCACATGCTTTGAATACTGCACTCCAGAGCACGTCCAACACTCATAAGGCCCCCGGATAAGCTCTCAAGAGGGGCCCTGTGGTACACGAACGAAAGTGGGCTTTCTCGCTCATAGTTGAAGAGTGTGGGAGTTCAGTAACCCCTTACGCCTAGCATTGGCCCTCCATGGCTTAGCTGCGACCCAAGCTACCAGGGTTGACCAGCGGAGTGCCTGGCGACTAGGAAAAAGGTCATCTGCGCGGGGTTCAGACATGGAAAACAAGATCATGGAACATTGCGATGCTATATCCTTTCCCCTTCCCCTGGCTTGCTTCTCCTTTGCTCGCATGTGACGCCCGTCATGAAGAGGGAAACACAAACACAGCAGTCAGGGTCCAGCGAGTAGGGCTCAGAATCTCTTGCTGCTATCTTTGGAGCTCTTAAGATCCCCTATATAATCCCCTATATAACCCCCTTTAAGGAGTTTAGACTCTAGCTCATGTCTGTTGGCAGTCCATACAGCTCGGTAAGCTGTAGGCACGCTCACGCATTCAGCCCAGACCCTGGAAAGTAACATCAATGGATTCTACCGCTCTCACTGCCTAGACCCACGAACCCTACCCTTTTTTCAGGGCACCTGTTGTATGTAATGGCACTCGGCATCAAGTTTGTGTATTTGTTGCAGCAACTCACAGCTCCTTATACAGAACATGACCAAGGGGTGCTTCTGAAAAATGTTCTGATCTGAGCCGCCCATACCCGTATTGAAACCACTGCCAGCCTGGAAACTAAACCCTAAACAGCAGGCCGCACATTTTCTGCCAGACCTCAACCCCTCCAGCCGGAACCCCAACCCATCAATCTCTGCCAAATCTCAAATTCGAAACCATAAGGGCAAACCCCAAATCTTCAACCATGAGACGTAACCCTGGATCCAGAGGCCAGAACATTGGCGCAGGATGTCTTGCTCGCAATCTAAAGAGAACTTTGAATACACGTAGAATAGAGTCCAACCTGGTGAATCTTCAGGAGGCCCACTCATTTCTGGGTTGCAGCTGAATTCAAAGAACGTAAAATAAGTTGTCATAATGTGGGTATATAGGACATAAACAGGGTTTCCTTATGATAGCTATTGCTACCAAGACCTGCCGCAGACGGCTGCGCATCGCTCGCAGCAAGAGTGGCATCTCCTTCGGCGGGAGATGCGCTTAAAGCTGTCGATGGGTGTACTTCGAAACATTAATTATAGATTCAGGGGTGGGGTTTGGGGGTAGGTAGGCGTATCAGGAAACGGTGGTGTCTTCTTTGGGCCCGTCGGGCTTTTCCAGGTCCTAACCTGGGGTTTGCCCCACCTAGCCCTGAACGCTTGAGGTGTCGGCGTCCGGCAGGCTGTTTACATTTTTGCTTGCTGCAATGAGTCTCAGAAGCTCTGTACGTAGAGGGTAGCGTAGAGCAGGATGGCTTAGCCATGTTTCAAAGAAATGGCCCTAAACCCTTGACTTAAAGCCGAAAGTCTGTAACTAACTGTAGAGACCCAGCTGCCAGTTCATGTGCCATGTTCTTGTCCATTGGGCTCTCCGAACCCTGAAAAAATTGTGGATGGGAGCGTAGGGGGCTGTGTTTCGGGCAAATTCTCAAACGTACGGAGCCCCCAACACAATGGGCAGCATACCATTTTCTACTGAAGCTGTCAATGCCTTAGATTTGGGGTTTGCAGATTGTATCGTTTGGATCCAATCCTCCTGAAGCCAGTGAAATACCTGGCAGGAAAATGCACATGCTCTCTCCTTTCAGATGACCCGGCTCTTAGCGTTGAGGCTGCTCAGTTTGAGGCTTAGGCATTTTTGAGGGCTCCTTCAACACCCAAACCTTCAGAAATGCCTTGGGAATCTAGACTCTAGACCATGGCCCCGAGAGCCTTGAAGACTCCTTAAGTGGGGGTTTCCCAAAATTAGGGGTAGCATTTTGGGGTCCCAATAATAAGGATTACGTATAGTATTTTGGGGTCTATATTGGGGTCCCCTTATTTTGGGAAACTACCAGGTCAACCTAAAGAACCCTCAACATGTGCCCCTCAAATTTCATAAGGCCTAATAAGCTCTCATAAGCCTGAGCATGCCCCAATGTTTCCCAAAGAATCTCTCACAGCGCAGTAATTTGTGGGGGTCAGCACAAAGATGCTGGGGGCCCACAATAGCTAGCACTTGCAGAAGCTTCTGCACTCAACCTCCCTGAAGCTTCCGTTTAGGGTTTAGGGTTCAGGGTTGAGGGTTTAAGGGTAGGGGATAATTAATGAAGAATCAACTGGGGCAGGAAATGGAACATCAAACGGAAACTGGATTGGACCCCAACTCCCTGTGATAAATATAGGTCCTAATTTGGGGGCCTGGGGTTACCAAAGTCCTCTCATTCAATCTAACTTTGAAGATTGAAGACACCCTAAACCTTAAACATCCTCAAACCCTAACATCCGCAACTACAAGCCGTAGAATCACCTCAGCGGGCCCCATCATGAAGTTTACTTACTAAGCCCCATGAAGAACCTTAACCCCGAAAACCAAAACCCAAAATCTTCAAGAAAACTCTAAGCCCCAAAGCCCTTCACTTAAGCCCCAAAACCCTACCCTACACCCTCGAAGAAAACACTAAGCCCCCAAACCGTCCTGCACTATAATATACCCTAATATACCATAATATACCCTAAAATGCCATAATACACCCTGATATACCATAATATACCATAATACATCCTAATATACCTTAATATAACCTAATATACCATAATACACCCTAATATACCATAATATACCTTAATATACCATAATTACATACCCTAATATGCTAAACCCCCAAACCGACCTGCGCCTCGGGCTGTGCAATGCCCTGCGCTTTGCACTCCTCGCGGAAAATCCCACGTTCTCTGCATGACGTTCTTGTAAGGTGTGCGCAGATCTTACTTGGAGGGTCATCGGGACTTCGTAATAATGGAAAAGCAGAAATGGAAACTACTGTAGTATTTAGGGTTTAGGGTCATGGGGACGAAGTAAATAGGTTGTTGCTAACCCCTACTATAAGCAATGTAATAACCCCAATTCCCCCGTTTATTAACCTACTTACTAAGTCCCCATGACCCTCCAGGTACCTATCGTGGTAGCCTGTCTACCACTTCAATTTGAGGTCAAATGCTCTTGCTGCCATTGCTCTACTACTAGTTGTGTTTTGGAAGTCTGGGTATGGTCGATGGCCCTAAAACCTAAACCCTAAACCTTGTAGGCCTTCGGGTGTAGGCTTTGAGTTATGGTTTGGTATTGCTTCCCTAAACCCTAAACCCTAAACCACTAAGGTTCACACGGTTCTGGATGGATGTAATCCTGCACCACTTCAGAACCCCCAAGCTATTGCAAGTCTTAGGGTATGTGGTGTATGACTTACCCAGACCCCTGGAAAGATCTAAACATTAGATTCCCTATATAGACCTATTATAACCCCTATATAACTTCCCATATGGTTCTAGGGGATCTAATTTTTAGATCCCTTTTGGGGGTCTGGGTACCTAAACCCTAAACCCTAAACCCTACCCTAAACCCTAGACCCTATAACCGCCGGGGTCGCACAAAACAACAAGCTCTGGTGCCCCAAGGATTCATCTTGAGGTCTGTTTAACGTACCATATGGGGGATTGTCAAAACTATGGTCCCTTTTTGGGTCCCCTAAATTAGGCCCCGTATTATAATAGGGACCCAAAAAGGGACCATAATTTTGACAATCCCCCATATACGTTGTAGAAAGAACTACGGCAAATACAACTGGCAATTATCCGTACAAGTCCCTATATCAAAACCCAGTTTCTATTGAAAGTTCCGTTTTCTTGTCCACTTGATTCTCCACTATTCCCCAAGCGCTTGAGCCTATGTACCCCTGTAACCCCCTTAAATGGACCAGAATATCGGTAGCTGTTTTGGCGCCTAGCCTAAACCCAACCTGCTTCGCCCATCACCTACAGTTTATGGGTTACATATATAGATCTGCCGCTTGAGGGGTAGTTACTACTTAACTGTTGTTAAGTGGGGTTGCAGTACGCCTAAACTGTCCAGTATCTGACGGTGCGCTGCAAGGGTTGGCCGTTTGATTTACAAGGGCTTCATCTTTCGCACAAAAAGTTAAATCTTGTCACTGGACAGGTACTGTAGTCATCCCGGAATTTGGTAGGAAGAGTCTTCGGTTTGAGGGCTCACGGGCGCCAATGGTGTCAACATGAGGCTGCGCATCATCTTAAAAGGCTCCCATGCGTGGTACCAATCTTCTCACAGAAGCCTTCTCACCCCCAACCCCAGAGAGTCCACCCTACTTAAACCTTAAACCCTTTAACCCTACCAACCCCAAAGGGTCCACCCTGAACCCTAGCCCCTTAGTCCCTACCAACCCTAAAGGCTCCATGGAAGCATATGCTAGTTTCCCCAAATTTGCAGGCAGGGACCTAAATACAGACCCCAAAATCCTTGAATCCTTATCATGGGGACCCCCCATAAAAGAAACTCTAGTTTTGGGAAACCACCCATATATTTGAAAAATCTGAAGGGCCTGCCTCTTCAGGCCAGTGGACCCTTTGGGAACCCTGCATTTATCACTCCACGCAATGGTACAAATCCTTACCCTATAGGGGTCCAGTATGCAATACTCATGTAATTTGGGCTTCTTATGCTTGTAATCGGAAGCCATAACAACCAAATGTTTTGGACCCTTAGCAGACTTCACGAACAGCCGTCCATGAATCAAGTCTGTGGGTACACAAGGGCACCAAGAAGAAAACAGGGATGAGCTTCCTGGACCAAATATGCATGGTCCTGGGCATGAGTTCAAGGGCTTGCTAGCTCCTGAATTTCCCCTCTGAAATGCCAATGTGCGGACCGTAGTACCCTGAACGGTTGCTTAAGACCCTATTTTACAGGGTCCGGAGCCCCAGAGATCGCCCGAATCAAGTGTATGAGGACTCCCAAAAACCCGGATCCACGGTGTTGAGAACACACGGTCTGTTGAAAGAACCCTTCAAAATCAACGTATCCACAGCTTTGAAAAATCAATTTCAGAGGCTTATTGATCCGTTGGATCTTCGCCCTGCCCACCTAGACGCGCGTAATACGCCTCGTTATTAGGACAGTATTCGCACTGCCCATATGGGTTGCAAAAGCCTTGACAAAAATTCTGACGAACATCTTTGTAATAGCCCACCCCTTGCATGCTTGCCTCGATCAACGCTTCTTCGCCCATGTGTTCCCAGCAAAGGTCTTGCAATAGCCTAGGGTAGGGGTCTTGTACAGGTTGGGAGTTTTGGGATGACATGGGAAAAAACAATGTCAGGGATTTGGGGGGCCTCTGTCTAGAAAAGCAGGAGGCCTAGAACACACACATGATAGGGAAGGAAACCTTTTGACAAGTGTTTCTCTACCATGTGACGCAGTTATCACCACCCTGAAACAAGATCATCCGGCTTCGTGATGACGCTGCTGTTGGATCTTGTCCTGCGTCCTAGTGCTCCTCTTAGGTCTCCCATGATGCCATACCAGCCCTTGCAAACATAAGTCTTTGCTTTCCAGATGCCTCAACCTTGGACCATATGGATCAAACACACCATGAAACCCCCAAACACTTGGGCATCTTCAGACCTAGCTTGGCAAAACCATACCGCAATTCATACGGAAGACATTGCATGTTTGCATGCAATGACCTTACTCAGGGACCAGGGTCGGGTACTGCTGACCCCCCATGAAAAGAGTAAGAGTTCAGCTCTTCCTTTGACCAAATAATGTTCAGGGTGGGATAGGGGTTTTCCCAGGGCTTGAAGGGGGGGCTTCAAGGGAAGCTTGAAAGGGAGGCTCCCAGGGCTTGAAGGGGGACTTCAAGGTATGGTCTGCATTAAATCATATTACCTCTTTTACGAGCGCGCGATGCAATATGATTGTGACGACAAATCATACATCACCTTCGTATTCGCAACGAGAAAGCGCTGAAAGCGGCTGAAACCTCGTCTTTTGTCCCTGAAATACCCCAGTATGAAGACAATACCACCAGCCTCCAATGGCGCCACTGAATTCTAGGCTCTAACCCCCAAATCGTGGTCTCAGTGGCCAGGGCCAGAGTAAGTTGTCAACTGCAGATGAGGCTCAGTTCAAAGAGCTCCGCTCTGTCAGGAGAGGCCTCTCAAAGGGCTCAGTACCAAAACAGGTTTACGGATGAGGGTATATGGGGAGTTTCAACTGAGACTTTTTGTGCACCGTCTCGAAAGTAGGATGCAGCTACCCATGTGCTTGATTTGGCGAGGTGTAGGGGTTAAGACTCGGTATTGGGTTGGAGAAGCCAGGTGGCTTCACCCTTACTGCGCCGAAGGAATGTGCCGACCTCTGTTCTTGGTCAAGAGCTGGACGGCGAAACACATGGAGGATGGACGGGGCAAGGTGCACCAGAAATCTCAACCCCTCCAAGACTTAAAAAGCTGCCTAACCATTCCAGAAGGCTCAGAATTCCTTCCTGAAAACCCTCGCCCAGGGGTGGCACCTCACCGGGAAGACCACGCCGAAGGGCCTCGCAATTTGAAGCAAGATGGGTTTTGCCAGTTACACTCCTGGAAACTAACATGGAAACCCAAAAGGGGCCCTATAAAGACTACAGTCACTCTAAAATGGGGCTATATGGGTTTCCATGTTAGTTTGGGGGAGTGTAGGGTCCAGGGGTTGGGCCTCAGAGCCTGGGGTCTACAACTGTACTCCAAGTCTGGCCAAGAATGGTCATGTCTCTCAGTGTTTTTGAACACCCTGATGTCGAGTATCCCCTTCCCAACAGATGCTGGAAGAACAACGGCAAGTGTAGTATGCAGGGAACCGCATGGCGGAGAAAGGATCGCACAAGATCTGTGTGGTGTTGGACTTGCAGTTATCGTTTGCAAGCAGGCACAGACAGCGGGTTAGTCAAAGCTGGTCTCTGTATCTTGACACACCCTGAGATCCGGAAGCCTAGGAAACTCCTTCTGATTGGCACTGTTCCTTGTCGTGTTGCATCATTGTTTAGAGGCGCACGGGTTACCCGAAACAGCAGTACCTTTGACAACCGTCTGAATTGTGCTAGTACTGGAACCGTCCAAAAGCCACACACTGAAGCCCTATGCAGCCAAATACGTAAGTTGGAACGTGTGTTTGGCAGTGCGCTTTCAGGATTAATTCTTGGGCCCTATCGGTCCAAGGATCTAAAAACAGCAGATGTTGCCAAAACCTACTCCACAATTGCTGCCAGCAGAATTCCAACCAAGTACCGAAGCACTGGACATTATGGGAATGTCACATAAAATGGTTGCAGATAATGTCCAGGGCCCAGCAGGGATCCCCATAATCCTACTATAATCTCCCATATATCCTGAAGGCGCTAAAGGGTCCGCATTACAAGCCTCACCCGTACTGTTGATATTAAAAAATCCTACAAGACCCTAGTATACAACAATACCATAATTCCCAAGGTGTCAGGTACCTAGGGTCATGCAGGATTTCAAGTATCCACCGTAGGAATTCAGGGAAGGACTCCGAGGAGGACTTTGCCAGTTCCGCCTCTGCGCGCAACTCCGCTGAAGGCTGCGACTCCCACTTCTTCACCTGCACTGCTGCTTGTGGGTTTAGGGTTTGAAGGGTTTAAAGGCTTCAGGGTTTTAAGGGCTTCGGGCTTGAGTTTGAAGGGTTCAAAGTGGAGGGTTTTAAGGGTTTAGGGCTCATGGTGTAGGCATAACCGTTAGAAACACATGTTAGCTGTAGCTATAGCCCAATTATAACCCTACTGAGGCTCCTGATTGTGTTACGAGGGGCACTTGTGTGCAGGTTATGATTATCCTGAACCTGCAAGTGTCCTATTTGATTCTGTTCCCCGCTAAGAATAAAGAAACGACGGGCACATCAAGTGGAGAGATAAAATTGATTACCTCACGCGATAATAACGCCCAACCCCCCTCGCAACAAATATTCACCCCCCATTAATGTCTTAGCTTCCAGCCATGTTTCTAGCCCGTGGCTGCTCCCTTCTGGCGGAATTCAGATGCTTCCTCCATTCAACCACTACTTGCTAACGAAGAACTTCATGTTCAAAACCCTAACCCTACACCCTAAACCCTATAAACCCCATAGCTCAAGCCCAGCCCTGCCTGAAGGAGGCATGCCAGCAGGCTTTCGCGTGAGGGTGCCTGGCAGCGCAGTCAGTCCCATGCACCTGTAGACCCTACATCTACACTCTATGTATACCCTTAATACCCACTATTAAGGTTTAGGTTTTCTTTTTTTAGGGTTTAGGGATTAGGGTCCTTCTACCCTCTATATACCCTATATAGCCACTGTTAGGGTTTAGGGCTTAAGGGTTAGGAAGGTTTAGGGATTAGGGTCCATCTACTTTACCCCTAGTTGAGGGTGGACCTTCCATCTACCCTCCACATACCCTCAATGCCCACTATAAGGGCTATGTAAGAAGGACGTTTATGTAT
>CAJNIZ010037002.1:0-35169 GCA_905231905.1 Symbiodinium pilosum | reverse complement strand
ATTTTTTTATCCCAAAGGGTCCATGTAGCTATATGGGGTATACTTGGCCCTTAAAGTAGGTATATGGGAACCCCTTTGGGCCCTAAGTATATACCATATACCTACATGGACCCTTTGGGTATGGTAGCACAACACCTCCCTGGAATTGGGAATCCCACTTCTGGAACTTCTGCATGCGCAGCGAAATAAGCATCAGAGTCCTTATGCAAGTTTTTTCTCCGACTGCTATGCTGGGTTGGCCCCTAAAACCNNGGTCCCTTATTAAAGCCATTAAGGAAAATATTAAATATCCCAGGGGTCTACCCAGTGTTTGACTAGAGGGCGGCAAGGATGCAGGAAGGATTGCGGGTGGCCTGACATGTGGGTGGTTGTCAAAATTATGGTCCCTTTTTGGGTACCCTAAACATGAGGTGCCGTATTATAATAGGGATCCAAAAAGGGACCATAGTTTTGACAACCGCCCATGTAGAACTCTGCTGCATGCATTGTTTTGGATGCTGGACATCCTGTGGCCCTATGTCAGAACCTCGGGAAGCAGTGATAGTGATCCTTTACCTCTGACCCTGAACCAGATGAGAATACCTGAAATAATCCCTGCCTAATCCTTAAGGGGATGCCACTATAATCTCTCTCAAATCCCTGTACAGCAGCTAGGATCCACCGAGGCTCCCTGTTTGGAGCAGTTTCAAGTCAGTTCAAGACCTTCAACGCATATTGCCTTTGATCCTTTGCCGCCCCGGCACGCTGGAAGCCAGGCAGCATCGATGGCTGATAGACCTGGACTCTTGGGCTTGTGAAGAAGCCCTTTTCAGGAGGGAATGGAACAAACAAGGAACCAGATCTTTTGGGATTTAGGGTTAGCGGCGTAAATAGTTGAGACAAAGCAGAAACATTGGAAAGGAACATAAAAATGTATGGAAAGTGGGTTTAGATAGGGTTCAAAGGGGCCTACATATTCAGACTTAAGGCTTGGGGCGCAGTATACTTTTTGCAGTACAAGGTTTGATAGGGAACAACATTGAATGGTATTCCCTTCCAATCCTCGGTAATTATTCATGCTACAGTGCTTGGATGTGAACGTCTACGCCCGGAACAGTATTGGCAAAGACTCAGACTCCTGCAGTATTCCGATGACTCTCAAGTAGGACCACGCTGAACCTTGGGTCAATCCCCCACCTAGTAATGGGTACCACAAGGGACTCTTGTAGGTATATTAAGGCCCTAGTAACTCCATATTAAGGAGCCATTACTATAGGGGGGATTGACCTAAGCTGAACCCACTTATATGCACCGCCCTTGGTCCCGAAAAAAGCAGACACTTGACTGGGTTGGCCCCTAAAACCCTTAGAAACATATTAGTATATAGGGTCCCTTATTAAAGCCATAAAGGAAAATATTAAATATCCCAGGGGCCTACCCAGTTGATACATGGTGGATTCTGGATGCCTAACCAGCCCCCGTCACCCCTCCAGAATCTGATGCATCCTGCAAATAGACTCCGTTCTTCATGAAACAACATCACAAATTAGAAAAAAAAAACATCGAAATCCTTCATCCACCAAAAAGCCTGCATATGGATCCCTGATTGGGAAATTATTGTTCTTTAACTTCCCCCCGCGTGGATCGATTGGGGCTCCTTTGTTGCCCCGCATGGGGGAGAGGTGGGCTTAGCACAGGGTCTGCAGTACCCCTCTCCACCTTCCATACCCTAAGTGGGTACTGTGTCTTAGCTTAAAAGCCCAACTCAGGCACTGCTTTCAGACTTTCTGGCCCAAATTAAGAAATACAATAGACGTTTCATGTCCAATGTTCTCTCGTTTACAAAGACTTTGAGTCTTGCTTATAGATTTAAGGACCCGAAGTCAGGATTGCTTACATGTTTCAGGGCCCAACATGCGCTTTCCTTACAGATTTCATTGCCCAAATCAAGTATTGCTCACAGACTTCAAACCCTAAACCCTAAACCCTAAACCTGCAGGGGAGAGGCCCTGAGCCCCGCCACAGCGGTCCGCGGCACAGCCGCGGTCGAGAAGGAGCTGGCAGACCTCAGGCAGCCACCAATTCCCCAAATATGTTTAGGGTGTAAGGCTTATAGGGTTTAGGGTTTAAGGCTTAGGGTTTCTAGGGTTTAAGGCTTATAGGGTTTAGGGTTTAAGGCTTAGGGTTTCTAGAGTTTAAGGCTTATAGGGTTTAGGGTTTAAGGCTTAGGGTTTATAGGGTTTAAGGCTTATAGGGTTTAGGGTTTAGGGCTTAGGGTTTAAGGCTTAGGGTTTATTGGGTTTAAGGCTTATAGGGCTTAGGGTTTAAGGCTTAGGCTTTATAGGGTTTAAGGCTTATAGGGTTTAGGCTTGACGGTGGTCCGAATTGGGCTACAAGTACCAAATAGAATTGGCTTACAAATGCCCTGAACCGCCAAGTAAAGCTTGACCCAGGGGCAAGGCTTGGTTCAGGGCTGAGAGTTCAGGGCTTAGAGTTTACATTGGGGAACTTGGAACCATAGCAAAATTCAAAATTTTTGCTGTTCCTTAGGATTATAACAAGCAAAAAGTAAAGACTATTTTCAAGTACCCCTAAGTTTAGGGTTTAGGAGCTCTTCGGTGCGCTTAGGGTTAGGATTTTCAAGCTGATGCACAAAGTGTGGTGGCAAGAATTATAATAGGAATATAGAACTCAAGGTGGAGGGATTTCAGCCTTGAGTTTATTTTTGAGGCGCTAGGTTAGGGTTCCAGATTCAGGGAGATGCCAGCAGCACCAGCTTGCGAAGTTAGGAGGCTCTTATGGGGCTTTGTAGGATGAGTGGAATTGACCAGCTATGTGCCATGCGGCTGTCTGCAGGACTGCAGAATTACCCCAGACGTTCGACGCCGGATTTTTCAGGATTTCGGAGTTCCTGCAACTTACTTTCACTTAGGGTTCAGGGCATCGGACGAATGCAACTCACTGAAACCCATACGCCCCATACAGCCTGTAACCGTAAGCATTGATGTCGCACCACACAAGCCAAACGACCGGGCTCCGGATTCTGATGCATCGCACATTGTTATTTACTTGGCTGTGCTCATATCTTATCTGCAAAGGTCGTGTCATCTTCGTCCAAAACCACATGATGCCCACAAACCCACAGCAAAAGGGAACATTTTGAATTTGAATCCGTCACTCTCAACCACGAAACCCAGTTCTAAAGCCACAAAGAACGAATCTTTTTCGCAGAGACACCTCTGCGTCTCCTGTGCGCACTGCCTCCATGAGCGGCGTGGTGTCCTGCTTCACGAAGGTTGCGCCAAAATCAAATGTCGTATGACTTGGAGGTTAGTTTACGGTTGGAAGCTTGCGGTTTGCAGAGTGAGGACCTATATCCACGCGCAGCTTGATGATCAGCGATATGACCTGCTTCATCTACACGAAAGAAGGGTCTAAAGGTCTAAAGCCAACTTCAATTTCAAGAGACTTTCTTGACACCCCAGGGTTTAGGTTTCCGGCACCCCGGCCCCCAAGGGTCAGACGGACAGAGACTTGCATGGAACTTTGAGTTTTAGGCTTTGCAAGCTCCCAAACAACATTTGAGGAAACATGATGTCAAGGAAGCTTTCCCTACAGCAGTCCCTACATAATCCCTTATACCTGTCCCTGTACTGTATACCAATCCTTCGGTCTAATCCCCTGTTGCAGCAGGCTTGCAGAGATCCTCGCCTGGAACGCCTCACCGAGCTCCGCTCAAGTTAGGCCAAGAACTGAAGCGACTGAAGGTGACTGAATCAAGCAGGACATGAAGCCTGAAGCTGAGATCACTGAAGAGTCCGGTCTAATCCGCTGAACCCTATTCACCACTAAGACCAGGCCAGCCAAGCTTAACATGCATTTAGTCCAGGCACTTGGTGCTTTTCCCGACCAAAACCCTGCCCTGGCTATCTGAAGTCCCTCACAGTCAACTTAGACCCTACAAAATCCACAAACAGAATTTGTTTTTGTGAGAGCTTGAGGTGACTTCTGTAGGATCCAGGAAGGCGCTGAAAATTGAAGTAGCGTCGTGTTTGAGCATGACATAGGCGAAAGAAAACCTGGCAGGGTCTGCGAGGCCGCTGATAGTCCTGCAGGTCACCCTGGTTGCTGTCCGCATTTGCTTTCCTGGGTTCAGAAGTTTACAATGCGTAAGGATGCGTGAGACTGTGCATGTGGAAGGACCTCATTCAAGAGAGCCAGAGAGCTGGCAAGGACATAGCCTCGCTGGCGCTTAAAGCAGAGCTCCCCCACTCTCCCTCGAGCAGCAATCAGTAGCCCAGCGTCAGGAGCTGCCGAAGAATCTGAAGACGCTGGCCTCTCTGCTTAGGTCGTACAGAAACTGCAATAGATGGGGATGCACCAAAATTAGGGGCACCCTTTTGCTTGTCCCCATAATAGGGAATACATTGGGGTGTACATTGGTGCCGCATCCTTGTGGGAACGCCATATATGGACAACTAGAGGCGTTTGATGATACAGGGGCTACACCAGGGTTTCTTAGCTTAGGACGGCTGAGTACCCCTGACTTGGGTCTAGGGTTGCCAAGGTGTCGAGGCAACCAAATATCTTGAACTTGGTGCCCTCAAGCAGTATTCTGGGAATTTGGACAGGCTACTACTCCTCTTTGGCCGGCTCGAAAGGAACATGTAAGGTCTAGGGAACTGCGACCAGAAAGATGATCCTGTCGTCTACCAACAACTGAGAAATCCCTATCACCTTCCCGCAGCTATCACTGGGAGGTAAGTAGCACCATGCTGCTTGACGCCATGGGGAAACGATTGGCCTGAGGTATCCTCTGGCTCTCCTGATTAGCTGAAGTGTCGAAGTATGAAGGGTTTGCAGAAGTACGCAAAAACCTTTTGGGCAACCAATATAACCCCAATATATACCCTATAATACTGTAACAGTTTCCAGTTTACTTTCCATTATCCCAATATAGCCCCAATATATTCCCTTATTCCCAATGGCTTTTGGTCTCTGAAGCCCACTTTTGTGGGCACCTGGACCCTCAGGGAACTGCCTTGATCTCCAATGGCACCGCCCAGGCTGCGAACAGCCAGAAGCAGCGGCGACTCAGAATCGCGGCTCCTAGGCATGCGAAGGAACCATAGATCAGGGGAGGTTATAAAGGCTTTACTCATAAGGCCAATAAGATCTCACCCTATATGTTGGGGGCACCGCCAGAACACACTACCTTGAGTGATTTTGTGTCTACAGTCGGCCTAAGGTGTAGGATTTGGGGTTGAGGCCCAAGGGCACCTAGACATAAACTAACCTGAAGGGATGCAAACAAACGGAAACTCCACATAGGTCCCTTCAATGAACAGCTATCCTTTTGGCACATACCTAAGGCCTACCTAGGAACTCCAGGTAAGGACAAAACCCAACAGTGTGCCAAGAAGCGCTGCATTGGGCGAGGCCCGGCCCGCCAACAGCGCCTTCACAGTGTGAAGCAATGCCGGCCAGCGCCCCTGACGTGGGTGCTCTTGACAAACCGTGTACGTCTTACGAGAAATTCAGTCTGCCAACTGATTGTTGCTGTCAAAAGTTAAGGTCCCGCGCTGATGCACCCCTGCATGTTGCGATCCCAGCGCCACAAGTGTTTCGAATAAATTTGTAAACTCTCACATGGGCACTTCCCAAACTCTAGCCGTCCATTCTTCCGGGAGACCTTTTGCTAGGATTATACTAGATTGGGGTCTATACTGGGGCCGCAGTAATTATGGAACCCCACACATGATTGGCAAACATGTTGTCCCTGACCATGTGGACCTTACCCCCAGCAGCAGCAGTACAAGGAGGTTTCTCACAGATCATGTTAGGGGTGCTTGGGATATGAACCCAGATCTCCCAAATGCCCATAGGAACAGCCTACTTAGTGGGGATACTTGGGATTACTACATGGCTTATAGGGTTTTTAACCTACTTACTAAGTCCCCATGACCCTCCAAGTATAAGCAAGTGATTTTGGAGTTCAAGGACCTTGCGCCCGAAACAAAGCCTGAACAACAAGCAGACTCTTCATCCCCTGTAGCCCCTTATCAATAAGGGTACCCTTTTTCCTACCGTTCTGCTTTAATAAGGAGACCCCAAAATAAAAAGGGAAAAAAGGGTACCACTGGGGCTGGGGTACCTAGATTGACATCTCTCTGAGGATGCGCCGAGGTGTTGTTCTTGTTCAAGACTCTCGTCCAGCTTTAATTTAAGCAGCTTGTGTATAGAGTTTAAAATGTTATGCATCATACAACCAAAGAATTCGCAGGGCTCTGCAACCTACTTCTGCAACTTCCAAGGTCTTGTGCATATATGCCGGTATCAAAGAATTTTATTTGGATTTGCCCAACTGATGTTCGGGAACTTTTGAAAAGGCCTAAGCCCTAAACCCTAAACAACCCAAGCCAGAATGAGGTGCCTCTTGGCTTGTATACAATTTAGGGTTTAGGGTTTAGGGTTTAGGGTTTAGGGGTCCTTGGGCCTTGGCTTTTGGTACTGGCAATAGCTGGGTCACTCTAAGTCGTAGCTCCTCAAATAAGAGGGCCCCCATATAGACCGCAAAATACAATGGTCCTTTTTATGGGGGCCCAACAGTAACAAGGTACCTGAAATTTAGGAACCGCCCATGTAAGAGATTGTAAAACGG
The DNA here is from genome assembly GCA_905231905.1 of Symbiodinium pilosum. Lineage (NCBI taxonomy): Eukaryota > Dinophyceae > Suessiales > Symbiodiniaceae > Symbiodinium > Symbiodinium pilosum. Next base: position 28,529 of record CAJNIZ010037002.1, on the reverse strand, counting down.
ATAAACAGGCCACTTGTAACACTGCATGCCCGGCAAGTCGTCGCAGAGCCCTCCCGTACAAAAGGCCTTCCTTGCGGACTTCACATGAGGACACGAATCCTGGTTGTTAAGAAACTTAGACTAAGTTACCAAAATATGGGTATAGAATAGATAATAGTGTTTCCTTACCATTGTGTCTCAAGTTGAATAGTTTAACAGCAACCCAATATTCTTGAGGCTACGGGCTCTCTCACGCTGCACCTCATTTGGTGGTGCGAGTAGACATCTGTGAAGAGGACGGTGGCCATCTGCGTCCTGTACATGGAACTGTGCTTCGGAAAAAATCATCGGGAATTCAATTATGTAAAATGTACCAAGCCACCCTTAACCCTAAACTCTAATCCTAACTCTGTTCCGTCACGCTTGGCAAACCTTAGAGCTTCTAGCCGGCACATGCGGAGCACTGACACAAGTCACTCCCATACTCCTGGGTTGCTGTTAAGGAACTTAAATTAAGTTACTATATTGGGGAAACCCTATTATTTACTATATATACCCATTCTGCTAACTAAATTTAAGTTCTTTAAATCCCTATATTCCCCCAGTTTCCATTTCATTTTCCATTTTCTTTTCCATTTGATTCTCCATTATAGGCCATTATGGTACCTTAATTTAAGTCCCTTAACAGCAACCCAGACTCTCATTCATCATTCATCATCCTAGCTTGAAGCTACCTGGAACGCCAAAGCATGCAGCAGAAGTGCTGCTTAATCATTTTTAAGGTCTGCAGGCCATTGCTTTACCTGCTTTTGGGTTCCAGGTATGGCAGCAGGGACTCATCCAATTTCCCAAGTTTACTGTCCAAAATCCTAGTTTCGGATTCCACGAGGTAATGAAGGAGCGAGATCACTTCCTTTGCCGTCGCAGCCCCAACTCCAGGGGAGCCACATCTGATGCAGAAGACCAGAAAAAGCAACTCGAGTTCCCAGACCCCTGGGAGGATCTAGAAAGTAGATCCCCCTAAATGGTTCCTAGAAATTACCCAATAGTAGTATAGGGTACCAAAATGGGGGTTCTACTTTCTAGATCCTCCCAGGGGTCTGGGTTAAAGCCTAGGCAGGCATCTTGTCAGGTACTAGCGTTAGCTATCGTTATCTGCCATGACTAGACGGGATTGTAGATTATGCCCTGCTTAAAACTTTGTGGCCCTCTACCTAGATCAAATCCTTCGTAGCCAGTTCAGCCCTCAGGATTCAGTATTTCGGTTTCGGCTTCGGTGAAGCACATCTCCCATGGCTGCAGGCTTCTTGTCACATTCCATGGGTGCAGTATCAGGGGCGGATGCCTAGAAGTCAAGCAGCTGTCCTCTAACAAATACATTAACTCGGTCTTGTTCCTTGTAGGTAGGACACCTGCAAACCCGACTCCAGCGGATCGCATCCCTGTATGGCATAGGATCCGCATGAGCCATAGCCTGAACGAACTCCTAGTATCCCCCTTAATAACCCCTAAGGGGCGGATCACTAAGCCAAGACGCGAGTCTTTATCACGCATACTTTGCAAAAGCTCGCTCTTTATTTGGAGGCCAGATACAAGAATGTAGTGATCCGAGCAACTGCTCGCTGTAGTCCCCATGCCCTCTATCTCAAGCTGCGGAAAAAGAAGCGCACACAAGGACCCAACCCTACCCAAAAGAGCTGAAACCCCAAAGTCTAGCCCCTAGACCCTAAAGCCCATACACTAATCCTCATAGACCCTGAACTTGACAATCCAGTGTCCTCTAAGTCAGCCAGGCTGGGCTCCCTGCAGGCTTCACGTTGGAATTTCGGGTTTCTGAGGAATTTTGGTTTCAGGGCTTGAGGATTAGGGTTTGGGATCTAGAGTAGCTGGGGGTTTTTGATTCAAGGTCTAAGTGGGTTAGGGCTTGGGCATTCAAACGGCCCAAAGTAGTTGCCATCTGCGCGCTTGAGGCCACAAAGTAAGTCTAGAGTCTAGACTTAGATGCCAGGGTAGGGTTCATTTACTTGGGGGCTTTACGATTTAGAGTTCGAACTTAAGGATTTGGAGTTCAGGTTTCTAGGGGTCGGGGTTTAGGGAGCTCAGGCTTCAGGAAGTTCTCGCACTTCTCAGACTTGTTGCTTCCTGTTTAAGGTCCCTTTTAGTACTTACAGTAGGGACGAACAGGTTCACTGCTACACTTTATGGGGAAGCCTTACCCGAGCCCAGCGTGGGCCATTCGGATGCCGTGGTTAGCGCGAATGTTGTAAATCATCAGCCTTCAGCTCATGAAGGCACCCATTGGCGTAAGAATAAGGGATACTGGAAAAGAAAATGGAAACGACTATCATGGGCTCTATGAGCATTATGAGGAATATTTTGGGGTTATATTCGGAGAACTGAAAATAAGATGGAAACTGTTATTTAGGGTTTCCTAGCCCCGTGTTTTCCCAGCACACTTGCTTGCACATTTTGCAATCCCCGACCCAACCATCATCGGAATCATGGCGCTAATCAGCAACCATTGCTCTGCATCACGTCGCCTATCCAACAAATCTTGACAACTTCTGACATGAAATTGGCCATTGCGGGCGAGTACCCTTGTTTTGTCCTGTGCTGCCTGAGAAGGGCTTGACATATGAGTACGTATGAGTGTTACCAGCTACTTCACTGATTCAAGAAGTGCTACCACATGCCTAGGCCCTGAACCCCAAACCCTTCATTGTTAGCACATTTTTGGGGAACCACTGTTGATAGGTCTTGGCCTGCCGTCAGCCAGCAGGTCGGCAACGCGAACCGCGTCATGTGCCTGACTACCAGTGCAGACCAAATCATGCGCAGGGGATGACGTGTCTTGCCCATATACCTAGCCCCCGTTTTGGACATGCAGTCGTTCCTTGTCTCAGTTAAACACATCCAAGCCAGCAGTCGACACCCTGGATCAATGTTGCCTAGCTCCCGTGTCTGACCTACAGTCATTCCCGTCTCAGTCAAATTCATCCTAGCCAGCGTTCTAACGCTGGATCAATGTTGCCATGGTTGATGCAGGCGTCGCGAGTCCCTTTGCACCCTCGTGGATGTTAGAAGACTGACAGGCGAGAGTAAATCTGACAACGCTCGCAAACCCTAGCCGAGCCACGCCATCTCCATGATAGCTTCCAAGCTTAGGTTCGCATTGCGGTTCCCCCCAACCGCAAACATGCGAGACCTTCGAAACACGAGGGGCCCAGCCCCAATATATAATACGGAGTATCGTATATTGGGGTCCATGTTGAACCCCTCCGATTATGGAGACCCACATGCAGGTGACGAAGGTGGCACCTCCACTGCGAAGAAAAGTGCCTCCCTGGCATTGGGGCCTGACCTGGTACGTGGGGTTTGGAGCAGTTTCGGGCCCTTGAAAATTAGGAGTTTGGGGGTATCAGAAGAGTGTGACAATTCACACCCTTACCCTGGAGTCCTGCTATGTACCCCAATGAGAGGATCTCCAGAACCGGTTTCCGTAAGGATCCGGAATGTTGACAAGCCCCATTTCAAGAAAGGATGGCGTAAGAGATGCTATCAAGCTCAGGTCATATCACATCTAAAATGTGCAAGATTCTTGCTATATTTGCAATGGTCTAAGGCGCGCTCCTTCATCTTCATGGCGGGAACATTCTGTAATTAGAGGATTTGTTAGCCCTGCCGATTCAAGGATAGAGTACAGTTTTTAGCCTGGCTTAAAGGTTTAGGGAGTATCTTGGGTTTGAAGTATGTGAGGCTACTGCAAGGCCTTGGAAGTATATACTTGGGGCTTCGGCGATAGTTTCTCTGTGAGATTAGGGAATGACCCTGTGTAAGTGTATGGCTATCGCTTTGGTATAGCGACTTAGAACTTGGCTTGGCTCTTCCGCATTTCAGGGATCTGAGTCTGGGATGTTAGGCTGGGAAAAGCTAGTAAGCAGGCTCTCTTGTTCCTGGCTGGTGCCGTAAAAGCTTCAGGATCCGATCTCATCAGTCTTTGCAAGTGAGTGTGTGTCGGGTTTGTGGCAGCTTGACTTTAATCCCTAAACCCTAAACCCTAAACCCTCATAAAGATGTTTGGTTCCTGATGATGGAGGCGGGTCCCACTAGGACCCCCCAAAAAGCTTCGAACATCTTGCCAACCCCTTGCACCAACATCCTAAAAGGCTTGTAGAAATCCTATAAAAAGGCACATGACAATTCATCCTGATGCCCTGCGCGCCTGGCAGCTGCAGGCTTTGCCTTGGGCCGTGGGGCGCGCAGTTGATCCAGTAGCGCCTGACTTTTCAAGCTGTCTATGACAGTTTTTCTTTCGCGGACTTTGAAGTGTGGAAGCGGAAGGCTTGGCGTGCCGGGGTTTTGGGGTTTGGGAATGAGGGGTTAAGGGCTTGGGGCTTAGGGTTTCGACCTAGGGCTTGAGGCCTCGGGCTTGAGGCTTCGAGGGTTTAAGGAGACGTTTGTGTGTACAGTTTTGGGTTCAGTTTTGGAGGTTCACTTGCTCCCGCTGAAACAAGTATGGAACCACAAAACGGCCATAGAGACACAGTTGCCTTTTTTACGAGGCTCTGTGGCGTCCATGTGGCCTGGGGAAGAATAGAAACGCTTCCCCACCAAAGGGTGCCAGATGCCGAACCTATAACTCTGAAGAACTGTGGAGCCTCGAATCCCATGCTTTTTGCAGTCTAGTTGGGACGAACCAAGGGATTTTCGTAAGTGAGGAGTCCTGCATTCTCCTTGCAATCCCCAAGGATCTCTTGCCCAGATCCCTGGGCGGATCTAGAAAGTAGAACCCCCTTAAGGGTTCCTAGAAATTGCCCAATAGTAGTATAGGGTACCATGATAGGGGTTCTACTTTCTAGATCCTCCCGGGGTCTGGGTGGGAGCAAACACCCACGTGGCGCAGTTCCATCTACCAATCTTTAGGACTTCTTGGTCCCCAGCGCTTCCCCAGACCACCAGATTAAGGAACTCCTGGAAACTAACATGGAAACCCAAAAGGGGCCCAATAAAGACTACAGTTCCTCTAAAATGGGGCTATTATGGGTTTTTATGTTAGTTTGGGGGAGTGTAAGGGTTCAGATTTTCTGGGCATGCCTGAAACCCTCCCTAACAAAAGCCAAACCCTTGGTTTGCTAGATGAGAGGCTGTCAAAAACAGAGAGTATAACCTTACTATTACCAATATAATCCCAGTATAACGCCAACATAACCCCTATATAACCCTACATATCCCCTATATAACCCTATATAACCCGCAATACCAAATTGGATGTTTTGAATATTTTGGCAGCTGGAAGCCAATCCTTGTTGAAGCCCCATCCAGTAACTATTAGAGACTGTTAGGGTTAAGGGTTTAGGATTGAGGGTTTAGGGGTTAAGGGTTTAATGCAGTAACTATTAGAGACTATTAGGCATTCTTACGGGGCTACTGAAGTCTCCTGACCCTAAGGCAGGTAAGTAACATTTCTATGGCTTGTGATTTAGGACCCTAAACCATACACATGCTTTAAGGTCCAGAGCAGCGCGTAGATACGTGTGCGTCCAAGAGTCATCCTCATCAGCTACGTCACCATCCACAACCGCCTTGGCCTCCAGATTGCAAGGATTCCCAGTTTAGGGTTTAGGGTTTAGGGAACCCAATACCAAAAGCCCCAAAACCAGAATCTTGAGGAAGTCTCTACTTCCGGGCTGCTTCACGACGAATAAGATCCCCAGCAGATACTACTGTATCAGTATGGCCATTGCGAATACTATTTCTACCATTCCTGTTCCTTTTGCTACCTCTATGTATTTCTATTGCGTTCTATTGCGATCACTGAATTACAAATTCACTTCCTACAAGCTACTACAATTATTGCTGTTCCTTTTGCTATTGCTACTATGATCCCAAGAACCAAACACGGCAATAGAAACCAATCACACAAAGCATCATCTCCCGCAGAAAGCCCCCTCAAACAGCAGCCTGTGCTCATGACATGCACGTCGCTCATGATGCTGCGCTTTGGGTGGGTTGGGCAGGTGCTTTGGAGTTAGGTTAGGAAATCTGAAATTATATCCTGGTAGTGTGCCCTAGCCTATGACAGAGAACCCTTGGAGACAGGGTCCCTTTAGATGCGTGTTCAGGCGCAAGCCTCGACTCAACATGTCCCAACCTTCTTGGTGCTAAGGGGGGGTCGCGGCCTGAATAAGGGGCTCATACAGGTTTTAGGGCTCAGGCCTTAGGGATTAAGATAGAGATCCACTCTCCTACTTGCCCTTGAGCGCCAATAAGCAATTTAGTGGCTAAAATCAGCCCTAAACCCTAAATAGTGGTTTCCATGTTACTTTCCATTATCCCAATATAGCCCTAATATTACCCCAATATTACCCCTATGGAAGTTCATTAGAGTCCAGTCAAGCAGGCTCGGGGGTAGTTTCTAGGAGAGTCCGACACGAGGTCTTCTGAAAATAGAGGCCGACCTGGGGCTTCTGCAAGGGTCATTGTTGGTTTAGGGTTTAGGGTTTAGGGTTGGACATAGTTTGCAACTTCACAGATCCCTGGGAGGATCTAGAGAGTAGAAACTCCAATGCAGTACCTTATACTACGAGCCGGTGCTGTCTCGGAACTTTTTTGAGGGCTCTACTTTCCAGATCCTCCCGGAGGTCTGGGGTCAGAATCCAAAGCCTTAGAAAGAATACACATAAACAAAATGTCATTGTTCAGTGTCATCCCAGCCCTTTTATCTGGCCCCCCCCCCCGCCCAACATAATACCAAACTTACCCAACATTTAGTATACCACAAAATGAGAGTTCACTATCAGAGGGCTGGGGGTTGTAATAATTGTAATATTGTATTGGAGATGGTCGACATGCAACTACAAAATTACCCCAAATATCCATGTCCTTCTCCATTTGGTTCTCCATCAAACCTAAACCCTAGGTTTAGGGTTTAGGGTTTAAGTTAAACCCCAAAAATGAAGTAGTAGTCTCAATTTTATCTGAAGTTGTCTTTTCCATTTCATTCGTCATCATGGTACCTTATGGGGGGATGATCATTCGTGAAGGTTCAAGCCTAGTCGCGACCCTCTTTCCCCAAACCTTGGTGTTCACCCTAAGCCCTGGGCACTTGCTCCTCCGACTGGGCTAGAGCAGGCATAATGTTAAGGGGCTGCGGCTGTATATGTGTATATTTGTTGGCTATGTTGCTACTATCTCCGTGAAACCTGAAAGTCTAAACTGGTACTTGCTGGGACCGGTACACAGCCCAGACCTACAAAGCCCAAGGCTTGACCTCTGGCGGCGCAACCCCAATCTGCCTGCAACAGGAGGCGGAGAATTCCCTTGCAGTTGAACCTTGGAATGGAGCAGTCTGGGTTGATGTTCCGCACTCAAATTAAGTTACCACAATATGGGAAAAAAGGCAGATAAGAAGGTTGCCTTATTGAAAATACTGAATACTGTTAAACAGGTTCCGTACCAGCAGCCCAGTACTTTTCAGCATAGGGGTGGCATAGGATCCACCCACGGGATCCTCTGTAGGCATACGGGTATGGCTTCGGTATGCAGCTTTCAGGCAACGGCTTCATAACGTTGCCCTGCCAACTTGACCTGGCTGGCCCAGAATTCATGGCCATCTGCAAGTTCTGCTGTTTCCAGGCGACGGCATGGTCACCACACCCCCAACCCCCTCAACCAGACCGACGTCCCTTCAGCCATTCAAGCCAATAAGATCCTGCTCTACTACCTGAAAACGAAAAAACAACAAGGTCTGCGCAAGCAGGCCCCGATCTCCTTGCATCATACACTTCCATGAACCACCTAGCCGGGAGTCCAACTTGCATGGAACCCGAGGAGCTAGTGAGTACAACTTGGGATCTCTCTGAGAATTGCAGCCCCAGAAGCGTCATTGCAGCAGCCAACTGCAAAGGCAGCTCACCTTTCTTGCTTGGGCCTCAGCTGCTTCATGTGGGGGATATCTGCGGAGAATAGGTCCAGCATGGAATCTCCAAGGCTTCCATGCTTCAGGCCTCTGGAAATGAGCCTTTTTCTGCGTGCAGCATAAAATCGAGTACCTGAAATACTCGCAGCCTTGCGCTGAACAGGGCAACCACTTGCTGTCATAGAACTGCACATTCAGGTAGGGTGGTCTAACTTCGCGAAAAAAACCTTAGTTGAAACGAGCAAAGACATCTTCCCTTACTCCTGCAGCTATACATGGCGGCAGGTTGAAGATGAACGTGCAGGCATGAAGTACGAGGAAGCCGAAACCACCGGCGACTAAGATTGGGCTTTCCTCTTCTCCGTTACAGCCCCTAGTGCCGGCATGTTGCATGCCACTGCTATGGTGCTTGTACATGGCTGAGCTAACCAGATGGAGAGTGAAGCTATCAGGGGTAATGTTAATCCACAGCGTGTCACCACAAAACCTTTGAATTGAAACCGTGAGCACTGGTTCTACATGAGTAGAACAGTAGAACCACAAATCTCTGGAGACCCTCAACCGTACAGTACTCTGTCATGGAGGGGTAGGATTTAAACGTATGTTTCCTGAGCAGCACACCCCGTATGTAGTTTCAGGTGTGCCCCTAAAACGCTCAGAAATGTGTTCTCCAACCTGCATCTACGCAGCAATGTCTGTCAGGGCTTTCCAGACAGAAAGGCCCCCCTATATAGCCCCCAAAAATCTAAAATCCCTACCACGGGAACTCCCACAAAAGGCACTGCTCAAGCCCTGGATTGCAGACCCTGAACTTCTCTAATTCCCCAGCCCCCATGTATATTTGTATTGTAACCCGATATGCCTTCAAACGGGACCCCTGAATTTGGCAACAGCCACGATATACCCTTCAAAGGGGCCCCTAATTCTTGGAGATCCTTAGTTATCCAAAGCGAAGTATCCCTATCCCTAAGCCCTAAACCGAACGAAGGGGCGGTTGGGGTCAGCAACAGCTCGGAGCAATAGTGTTGCCTCGGCTCTTAATTTTATCGGCCATAATAGCACTGTTTTTGGTAACAGGCGGTTTTTTGGGAGGATTTGGGAGGTCTTGGTAGTGTTTCAGGTTTCGGCTCACCATACTGAAGACTCAAATGGAAGAGATAACGGAAAGCAAAATGGAAACTGGGGTTATATAGGAATCTTGGGCTTGTAGGATCTAGGTATCTTAAATTCAATTTCCATAATATGCACACATGCTTATGTTACCATAACATTATTAAAATGGGTGGCAGCAAAATATAGTTGCCGAACCAGAAAAATCCCGGATGATCAACTTTGCTTTTAAAACAAATTTGGAGCCTCAAAGAACTCTAAACAAGGTACATCGCAATAATTAGAGGGTGGCAACATTAATATTCCCCGGCCGAAAATGCCCCGGTCTTAACCTTGGTTTATGATTGCGACCCCGCCTTTCCGTAAATCAAAAACGCGAAACAAGTTCTGGGGGGGATTCTTTATTGTCATGGTAACATTAAGTCGTTTGGTTTTCTTGCAAAGCTACCTTGACTTAAGCTTCGTACCACAGCCCGATCAGAACGAGGTGGCTGATCTCAAAGAGAAGTGCAGGTCGTACCCTCCCACAAAGTAAAGGGAACCTCAAACTGCCTTTCTACCTTTCTCAAAGGCCACGATTTTTGCGAGAATCCGTTCGGGGGTTCCATGGCATCTTGTGAGTGGGTTGTAATCCTTTCCCCTAAGAGGTCCTCGACCCGACTCCTTATAGGATTGACTATACCTCATCTAATTCCATGATGACGGCAAGTGCTTCTCTAATGAAGCATTACTGCATTCGAACTAATCGTCAGTTCATGCTCACTCAGTCATTACTTTAACTGGTTAAGGGACTCGTAATTGTACTAATGTGCGTTAAACATTTTGCAATGGGATTTATGTTAGATACTTCATACGGGATTCTTAGAAGACTGTGCAAAAGCAATATCAAATGACCAACGAGGATTCTGTGTCGCACCCCCCACCCCCCCGCCATGACCCTCGAAACCCATGTGATTCATGTTAAAAGTACCACCTTCACCCGTAAACGTGCTCTTCTGGGACAAATTACTGCACATTAGAGGCCTCTTGATATTTCGGGGAGGTGATGGGCAGTCCGATAAAAACCTGTTGGGGAACTTCAGCGGACCCCAATGTCGAGAAATTCCCAATTCTGGGAAAGCAAATGACGAGATTACGTTTCATTAAGGCGAGTTGGTCGGCTGGAGGCATCTGGAGTTCAGGGTGTAGGTTGGGGCAACATTTTGGGAGGTCTTCTTCTCTGGGCACATGAAGAAACTTGCTTGAGGTGTCAAGTATCTAAGAACTAAGGCTCCCCCAGAGCCCATCCAGCAACTAGTGTTGCGCAACGACGTGAGCCAAAATCTGCACGGTCACCCCTCAGACCTCTCACGGCTAGGGTTCAGGAACAGTACATGGGTGGTTGTCAAAATTGTGGTCCCTTTTTGGGTCCCTGTTATAATACGGCACCTAATATTTAGGGGGTACCCAAAAAAGGGACCATAATTTTGACAACCACCCACATGGTTTCTAGCCCTTCCGAACCCTCAACCAAGTATTCGCTAGCTTCCGTCTGCCTAAGCAGGACCCCGAGCTCCGGAGCAGTACTGTTGATACTAAAAATCCTGCATGACCTTATTATACTATAATCCCATAATTCCCAAGGTATAAGGTACTTAGGGTCATGCAGGATTTTTAATATCCACCGTATGGAGATGTTTCCAGAATGTGGAAGTAGGGCCCCTTTGGAGGGTCATTGTTGCACAAGGTTGTCAACTTTGGGAGTTCCGCAAAACTTATACCAGAAGGTCTTGCCCCAAAAACACCCTGATTTAATTAGTGTTCCCCATCGACATGCCGCTACAGTAACAATCTGTACAACGCTCTCCAGAGCCCCTTCATCACCTTTTCCACTCCTTCGCACCCTTGTGACACCACGTGTCTCATGCTGGGCCAGCTGTATAGAACCCTTACTATAAGGAAGCCCACAACCCCCCCTTGAATCGGGTAGACAACTCCCCCTTGAATCGGGTAGTGCGAAGGACGTGCAGAGGCTGCCAGAATTATGGCATGTGAAAGCGTGACGATGCGACTGGCGAGACTGCGCCACAACCGTGGCCGCTTGGCTGTTTGCACAGAGACACACACGTTGAGCCGCCAAGTTTGGATTGAGCTTCCAAGTTCGGATCGTTCAGTTAGGATGGTTCAAGTTGCAGATCATGTCCAGCGGTCGTTTAGATTTCCACGAGTCCCTATCAGCCAAGGCAACAAGAACAGCCCCCTAGGACTGCTTGCACCCTCTGCTTCAGGCTCTGGCAAAGGCGCGCCTGCGAAGGCCACGTCCTTAGCAGCAGCTGTGGCCTCGGGCCGCGCTGAGTCAACGGCCGCGTAAACCCTGAACTCACACTGGGAGCCTGAAACCCTGGACCCTCCAAACTGGCGGATCTTTGCAGGCTGGCTGCCGTGTCTGTTTGGGCCATGCAAGCCAGCGCTTCCTCGGCAGGTGCAAAGCTTGAGACGTATCCGTTGCATACGCTGAGGGCCCAAAGGGCTTTGTGCAAAGCTTCCAATGCGGTGGGGATGCCATGTCAGCATCTAATTCTGACAGCGGGCTTTGCTCAGGATAAATGCGCACATAGGTGTATGGACTTAGGGTTTAACGGCTTTCGTTGAATAGTAAAGCTCCGTGATTCTTGACGACTCTGGTGGTCTGTAATTACTCAAAAGCAAGGATTAGCATACAGGAAGTCCATGCGAGGTCCTTCGGATTCCATTCCGCGGTAACATTCCCATCTGCTAAGCCCCAATCTGTGGAAAGCAGCTGGGCTCTCACAGGGGTTCCGCAGACACCGAAGCCTAACCTTAAATCCAAAATCCTAAACCCAAAAACCCCAAACACTAAAGCCTAAACCCCACCAAATCCCTGAGCCGGCCTGCGAAAGTGGCGGCGAGAGCAGGCAAAGGTGCAAAGGTGCATAGCCTCGGATTTGTTCTGGGTTTATGAGAGCTGGGGCCTATGGCTTAGAGTTCATATTTCCTGCACAATGGACGGGTTCCTTATTCGGAATATATATATATATCTAGGACTAGACTATGCTAGACTACCAGGTTCAGGCTTACTGGTGGTTGGTAGGGAATAAGGGACTATGATCCCTATACATACATAAATATAGATATGTATGTATATATATATATATTATATACATACCCTATATAAAACATTCCTTCATTCCCTACAGACCACGATTTATACGGCAACTAGGGGTTCGAGGGGGTTCCTGCGTTGACAGAGCTTATGCTTTTTTGGAAGTTATGGGGTTGATAAGGCTGAAGGCGCTGGGGCGCGCTGTTGCTACAATGACACAGCGGCAGTGAAACTAGGATAGGTCTGTGGGCCGTATGCAGCACCAAGCTGCACAGTGCGCAAACATCATGCCAAAAGGTGTAGGCACCCCAGACGAAGTCTGGGGAGTTCCCACAGTTGGGGGGGGTCCCTTTGGTTACGTTTGCATCTGAGAGCTTGCCCAGATTTTTCCAATTGTTACCTCTACCCGTGCCTTGAACAATCATCAAGCAAATGTTATTTTTGATGGAAGAAGCTGTGCACCACCGACGTTTCCGTCCCTCAAGTACAGTATTTCGTGGAGCGTTAGCGGTACACGCTTTCCCCCATCCACGGCATCATAGAATGAACTCGCACTGAAGTCCTCATCGATACAACAACATTGTACTCACCAACATCGTATCAGAAGTAGACAAATAGAAAAAGTAAGTGCGGCCTCAGAAAAGAGGAACAGTGATGACTTCTCCGGTTCGTGCGACGAGTTGCCATCTCCATCCATCTGGTTCAGGACTTCTACCACGTACTCCGGCGGAAGCCTCAAGAGAAGCCGAAGGCCAGGTTGGACTGTGCCCCCCACCCTACAAGAGTCATGTAGATACGGGTCTACAAGAGTCATGTATATACGGGTGCGGGATGCACTGCTAGGGTCTAAGGGACTTGGTACTAAGTAGATGTATGACCCAATACACGGCTTTCAATAATGAACCCAGTTATCTGCAATATCAAAAAAACTTACGACTAAGCCACCCCTGATCCTCAGTTGGATAGTAACTACATGCATTGTCGCTGTATGCCTTGGCCACAGTAGGGTTTAGGGGTGTTGGGGCTTTTGCGAGGGGCTTAGGGGCTTGGGGTTTAGGGCTGTTCGGGGCTTCAATGTTCTGCTGGCGATTCAACAGCCTCTGATCGCCACTTTCCATGGGTGCACGTTGATTCTAGGCATTACGCGTAGACGTGCTTCAAGCATGCACACAAGACCACAAAATTCTTTGAGCTTGCATAAAATGTTATTGCCTTGTCGTCTGGGATGGCTGGTAGGCTACGCACAAGAAGCTGCCTTGACACTGACCGTGTAGAGGGTCGGAATTCGATCCTCAGGGCTTTACATTCACAAAACTTGCGGGCGGGCGTGTTCCTTGGTGAGAAGGCCTCAGCAATCCCTCTGATGCCTTCGATGCAAAAGAGCATCGTATGCAAGCTTGGAACTCCGGGAAGCAACACCTTCATGCTAACACTCACATTTAAAGATGTTTTTACGATGTTTGCAGGATCGCACCTCCTCCTTAGCCAAGCCTCCCCACATGAGAGTACCCAACCTGACCCAACCTCTTCATCTTGTCCCGCGAACGTCTGTCAGAATTGGGTGCAACTTCAGCCCAATGCCTCTGCCCACTTCACGTGTCCCAGGACAATCTACGCCGACCTCTCTCCCTGGGGGCTAAGAAGTGACAAGCACGACGAGCTTTGGTTTTAGGAGCCTCGCAAGAAGACCTTGTTCTCAGCAACAAGGTCTTAGTGCTCATCTTGCTTCAAGTTTCTGTGTATTGCCTGTTACCTTTTTTACCTAATGTCTCCTTACCAGTAGGGCCCTTCATCTGGGTTGCTGTTAAGGAACTTAAATTAAGTTACTATATTGGGGAAACCTTATTATTTACTATATATACCCATTCTGCTAACTAAATTTAAGTTCTTTAAATCCCTATATTCCCCCAGTTTCCATTTCATTTTCCATTTTCTTTTCCATTTGATTCTCCATTATAGGCAATTCTGGTAACTTAATTTAAGTTCCTAAACCCTAAACCCTATATACCCATTAGGGTACCTTAATTTAAGTTCCTTAACAGCAACCCAATCATTTCTGAAGGAGAACGCCAATATAACCCCAATATAACCCCAATACAACCCTAATATAACCCCAATACAACCCTAATATAACCCCAATATAACCCTAATATAACCCTAAAATAACCCCAATATAACCCTAATATAACCCTAATATTACCCCAAAGAGCACAAAAAGGGAAATCCTCAGACGCCTGAGACCAGGCCTCTCCAGCGCTGCGGAAACCGCTTTAGGGCTGTGGATGGTGGCAGCCTATGCAAAACACAACAGGGTTTGGGTATATTGGGGTTATATTGGGTTTAGGGTTTAGGGTTTTGGGTTTAGGGTTTAAGGGTCCAAGGACTCAAATAATAGGGTTTTAGGGCCCAAATACCATAATATTGATGGTATTTGAGCCCTAAAATCCCATTATTTGGGTCCTTGGACCCTTAGGGAACAGGATTTGGGCCTTCGAGGTTCAGAGTTTATGACTTGACAGTTTAGGGCTAAAAGGTTTCCACTCAAGTTGAGGCTCTCGTCGGCTATGTTTGGGAAGATTTAGGCCCTCTTAACTCGAAATTTTAGCAAGGTTTCTTAAGCAACGGCCAACAATCCATGCACAGCTGTAAGAGACATGTCAGGGAGTTTCTCAAACACGTCGATCCGAAGGTTTTCGGGCTTAGGGACTAGGGTATAACGCGCATCCTGCTATTATTTGGGGTGTGAAGTAAAGAGCCTGGTAGCGTATCAGGGTGATTTGGGAATTTCCGTGAGGGGCCACAATATAGACCCAAACAAACATGCTGTAAACCTGATTGACAGGACCACTAGAAGAAGGGACCCCTATTGGAAAAAAACACATTTTTCGAGACAAAACATTGCATTTCAGGAAAATGCCTCCCGCAGGGACAATGGTGGCGGCGGCCTGGGCAAAAGTTGGGATTTCTTAGCATGGGTCATGGTAGGTTGAGCTATGTTCCCATCCAGCAGAGGGAAGATGAGGGAAGGCCACAGCTAACTGTAAGACACGGTGTAAGTGAGATCACAACAGGTTCTGCGAGTGCTGTTTGAGCCGATTCCAAGACATGGATGCGCTCAAAGTATCCGAGTTCACCATGAATCAGCTCGGATCCCAGAAGTGTTGAGTGCTCAAAACATATGCGACATATGCCCTGTCTTGCCTCTGAGGTAACACTATCACATAGCAATCCCTCCCGTCCCGTCTTCTACCTCCCGTTTCTCAATATCAGTCACTCTCGCTCACTCTCTCTGTCTCTGTCTCCTTGTCGCTCTCTCTCCCTCCCCCTCTCTCTCTATTTCCCTCTCTGTCTTCCTGTTTCCCTGTCTTCATATCTCCCTACTTCTCCCATGTGGGGATTTCCAAAATATGGGAGAGGGCAACAAATTCAAACCCCAACACACTAAAGTCCTCAGTCCTTATCATAAGGAATCCCCACAAGCGGTCCCTTGTTCTTGGAAATCCCCAACACAGTCCCGTACACACTCGCAGCCCAACACCCTTAACCCCACTGTCTAGTCCGTGTCACTTTGAAGCTCGCTGCTTTCGAGGAGAAGACACCCCCGGCTTCTCTTTCTCCACGCCTTTTCAGGCTACTATGGCCGCGTCCGCTCCTACTTGGTGTACAATGGAAATGCTGACCGGGGTGTACAGCGTGGCTATGAAGTTGTGAGGTTCAGGTGGTACTGGCCAGGTGGTTAGGGGCATGGATGCAATTTCAGGCATCGGTTTCTGGCCTGTTGAGCCAAGTGAGGGCTAACTAGTTGAGAGGATTTGGCTTTTCAGAATGCGGAGGAGAGCGTAGTCTTACTGCTGTTGGTAGGCGATTTCGGTGATATCCACCTGCTGAATCTAAAGCCTTCGCCCGCAACCCTGAGACCGAGCACGAACACCCCCAAGATGGCTTGGGCGCTGAAAGGACCCTCCTAAACGTCTTTTGCAACTTTGTTACCTTCACGTGCTCGATTTTGCTTACTATTGAAATCAAAGCCCCTTCCAACATGTTCCTTTTCGCGTTGCTTGGGCTTGTTCATGATAAGCATATTGCCTTCGGCATCTGACGAAAAAAAAAGCCGCGAACCCAGCAACTTCACAAATGGATTGGTGCAATGCTTGCAGGGCAGCCAGAGGTTTAATACAGGGAAACCAATGGGTAGTGAGCCACCCAGAAAGGCAGCAAATAGAAGGAGCCACACCAAGCATCATGCTCAGCACTTCCGTGGCCCTACCAGAATCACCCAAACCATGCTACATATTCGTTTGCCAGTGAAGGCGTGTACCTTTTGATAGCGAAGCCTAGGTTGGGAACTCCATAAGCTCACTTTAGCAATACACCCAACAACTACACCCAAAAATGATATCAGAGAATTTTCTAGCGGGAATTTCGGAGTGGGGGTGCCGTTATTTGGGAGGGACTTACCGGGATGTTACTGAGAGGAAGAGGTCTTCTGCGACGGACTCCTGCAAGCTGTTGTTTTTTTCTGGCTGCTTAAATCAGGAGGTCGCAACATTGGGGCCCCATTATTTGTAGGGGCCGTAATATACGAGGGAACCAGAGCGGGACCACGTTTTTGACAACCTACCGAACGAGAAAGCAAACGCAAACCAAACTGCTGTTTCAGTAAGACACTCTCAGAATTCGCCCATCTAAGCACGTTGACAACCCCTTATAGACTATAGAGCAGA
Organism: Symbiodinium pilosum; assembly: GCA_905231905.1. Classification (NCBI taxonomy): domain Eukaryota; class Dinophyceae; order Suessiales; family Symbiodiniaceae; genus Symbiodinium; species Symbiodinium pilosum. Next base: position 11,695 of record CAJNIZ010037002.1, on the reverse strand, counting down.
AACAAGCCTAACCACAAAGCCTGTTCTTTGCCCAAAGGCTCCATGTAGCCATATGGTGTATATATATATATATACTTGGGCCCTAAGGTAAATACGTGGGAATTTCTTTGGCCCCTAAATATATACCAAAGAGCTACATGGAGCCTTTGGATTACCTCAAACCCTCTGGGCTCTCGATTCCTGCCACTGGGGCCTCCTTGTAGCCAGGCGGGAAACTCATCGGATCGAGGCAAATCCTCGACTTGAGTTCTACATGGCACTTAGGACCCCTACTGAGGGGTAAGCCTTAGGTACCTATGAGAGGAGTATGAGGGAATCCCAAAGGGTGAAGGGTCTAAGGTCCAAGCTGAGTCCGTTCCTTTCGGCAAGCTTTTTTCTAGGCTGCGGCTAGGAAAACTTTCCTAGCTCGCTTTCCTTGCAGTATTTCTTCAATCTATAATTAACAAGAAGAGGAAACATATCGTCTTCAACCCACTATGTATGGTGGACACTGGAACTGTGGACCCACCACCTGACAATTTCCTTACTTTAGGAAAGTTTCCCCCCGTTGAAGGTTTAGAGGTCATGGATTTACGGATTAACGCTTTCGGGGCTTAGGGCTTTAGGTTTCAGGGGTTCGGATTTAAGGCTATAAATGACTCCGCGAATTCTTTGAAGATGTGTTGCCTGGAGGTTCCAGCCACTTTAAGGTCAGGGAGTGCAGTGGAGAAGGATGCCTTGGATGCCACACAGCAATGAGATCATGGAGGAGCTTCTGGCACAGATCTCACTACATAGGAAGATCCCTCCACATTACTGCGGCAAGTTTGGGTCTCCCAACCCCTATACTACGGGCCCGAAAAGAAACATGGGATGATCATAGTCATAATCATAGGAGCCTCATTTTTGGCAACCCAAACCTCCTGATTATACATTAAAGCTTGGGAAAGTTTGCAGACGGCAGGGCAAATTTGTTGCCCCCTTGCGGGGTTCGGGTTTACGCTATCCGCCCAATCCGGGCATTCTTGTGGATCCCTCTGCGTGTGCGCACGGGATAACTACATTGTTTAGCTTAGCGGCTTCGGAAGACAGACCCACATGCCCTATACTACTATAAACCAAACCAGGAAGCAACAACCGGAAGCCTGAACACCGTGCGAAAAATATCACACAGCATAAGGAACCCTGCCAGAATCCCGAAGCCAGCTGCAATGGATCCTGGCATTGGCTAAATTCTAGGCCCTAGGCCCAAGGCCCAAACCCCATACAGACCATTCCTAGCCCAAAGGTCATGATCTCCGAAACCCTACACCCCTCAAGGTAATGTAGGAGCCTTGAGAATTACCGATGTCATGGTCCTAGATTCCTGGCATACTTTAGGTGGACCCCCCGCCCAGCAGTAGCAGAATAACATGAATATAAACGGACTCTACGACTATAAGCACCATTATCCGTTCTAGTGAGTATTGCTGGGCGTGGGGTCCACCTAAGGTATAATCATAGTATAGGGTGCCTGAAAAGAAAACCCGAAATAATATTGGGAATGCGTCAAGCCCCGGTCGTAGGCCCTGAAACCCCCGGTGGGCTCCTGAAAGGCACCGTTGCTTTCCCCATTGTTCTCAGATGTCCTTGGCTCCCCATGGTTTAGGGCGTCGGCAGAACAACACATGTGAGTAATAGTCCAAAGCACTTGAAGGCGAATTATATAGGGGATTAGAATATAGGGGAGCATTATAGGGGTTACAGTATGAAGGGGGATACTAGCAGTTTATACTATAGCTCATATACACGTGTAGGACTTGTCCTTATTGGTGCTTGCCGGGAACAAGGGGATATAATCCCCGTATGACCCCATCTAATGTATTTTCCGTTGTTTTTTACTTGCCGCGAGTAAGTTTAGGGTGATCAACTAAATGGTCCAGCAAGTCAGGCTCCTAACCCCAGGAGCTAAAGCTCAACAGAATCCAAGAATCCAACACATATATATCGAGAGGATAGGCCACAACACCATCTAAGAACCTTCGCACGAAACCCTAAGGCGTAAACCCCTAAGCCTAAACCCTAAAACCCTTGACCCTAAAACTCCTGAACCAGAACCCATACACCTTTTACCCCAAAACGTATACCTTAAATCCACCCAAACCCGAAACCTTAAACCCCAAAAACTGTTTCTTACACTATATCCCCTTAAGTTACCAAACCCAAAATCCAAACAAATAGAATCCTTTTACACTATATGCCCTTAAGTTACCAAACCCTAAACCCAAACAAATATCATCCTTTTGCACTATATCCCCTTAAGTTACCAAACCCTAAACCCAAACAAATCCCCTTAAGTTACCAAACCCTAAAACCCAAACAAATATAATCCTTTTGCACTATAACCCCTTAAGTTACCAAACCCTAGACCCAAACAAATATCATCCTTTTGCACTATATCCCCTTAAGTTACCAAACCCTAGACCCAAACAAATATAATCCTTTTGCACTATATCCCCTTAAGTTACCAAACCCTAAACCCAAACAAATAGAATCCTTTCGCACTATATCCCCTTAAGTTACCAAACCCTAAACCCAAACGAATATAATCCTTTTGCACTATATCCCCTCAAGTTACCAAACCTTAAACCCAAACAAATATAATCCTTTTGCACTATATCCCCTTAAGTTACCAAACCCTAAACCCAAACAAATATAATCCTTTTGCACTATATCCCCTTAAGTTACCAAACCCCAAACGCAAAACCAACTCCAACAGCCCAGATTCTGAGGAGCCTTCTCAGCCTTATACGGCGGAGCTTCCGCAACTTCCGCCGTCTCGGAAGGCCATGGGGTTTAGGGCTTCGGGTTTAGGGTCTACGATGCAGCAATTAGGGTTTAGGATTTAGGTCTAGGATTAGGATTTAGGGTATAGAATCCACACGAAATGAGGGGCTTAGGTTGGGTCCCCGTAACCTTCCTTATAGGGGTCTTATGAAGGGGCTACTGTAACTCCTATTACCCATCGTGGCAACAATTACAGTAAGGGGCATGACCTGGATTAGGGCATATCTAGACCTTCCCAAAAAAAACCACGATGATGGCCTCTAACCCCAAAATCCTGCGTACATCGGCCGGCTATCATATACTTGTTTGGGAGGAAGTGACTGTAAGATGCCATCAGATTGTACATTGGGCCTTTTCCTACAGAGGTGGCCTGCCCTAAAACCCTAAATCCTGATCCCTAAACCCTAAATCCCAAGCAGTCTCTCAATTTCAGGGCCCCAAACCCTAGGCTTGGGCTCTCCCAAAACTTGGGTTGCTGTGTACCAGGACCCTCCTTGTACCCTTAAATAGGGGGTATATGTGACAAGGCATATAGGAGGCAGATGGAGGGTCTACGTATGGAACACAAAAACAACAAATCCTAAGCGTAAGGACTCCCCAGAACCCACGCCCCCGAATCATAGTCCCCCTCAAGTAAATAGAAAAAGGGTATATGGGGATCTTATTATACCCAAAGCCATATTCTACCTACTTAAGGGGGACTATAAACCTAGGCCTCTTAAGTTTGGAACCCTCTCGATTGCAAAGCCTCTGGAGGCTTTGTGATGGGTGGATCTACCACTGCAGCTCGGGGCGGAGGAAGCGTCGCCCGAAGAAACCTCCCAAAGGGTCCAAGGTGTGGAAGGGTTCATGTCTGCAGCCCTGAATCTAAAAGCAAGCACCCAATCCCAAACACTCAAACAACAATACTTAGCTCCGGCACGTGTGTTCACTGTCCTTCTCTGGCACTAGTCTAGCAAAAAACTCTGCAGGTGGCTGCGGGGCTCATACCCCCAATGAAAGCTTTGTTTTGGGCCTTGGAAAGTGAGAAAAAGCAGAACAGTGCCAAGTAAAACCACCAGTTTAAAGTTCAGTTTTACTTACGGGTGCCGTCGGTGTCATTCTTGCCTGCTGTCGCTACTGGTGATACTGCTGGCATCTCTGCATAACCAAAAGGCTGTTGACAGACTTCCATGCCAAATGTTGAACCATGCATTTTACAGTTCAGGACTTTCCCTTGCTGACACAGCGGAAGTGCGCAGTGAGCTGTCTCAATTTCTACAAACCAATGCAAGTTTTGCTGGACACTCCTCTCAACGATAGCCATTCACTTGATGCAAGGGCTTTACCATGTGCAAATTACTTCAAACCCGAGGGCCAATTGGCAAGTCCACACAGGGTGTCGTGTTAAGCACCAAAGGCTGCTCATACTTTTCCCGTCCTTCATCCTGAACCTCAATCGCCTGGACACTGATGTAGCCTCACCCTGGGATCCTTATATGCTTGCTATACAGCCTCTATGTACCCTTAAGGGTCCCTAGAATCCCCTGAAAAAGCCTAATGTCATGTATGCAAAAATAGCGACTCTTCAGCAGAGTCTGCTGCTTCCTTCCCAAAATGCTCACTCTTCTGATGCATAGCCTAGGCGATCCCCCGCTGCATGGACATGTCGTTTGCTGTTACTTGAACTGTAGCTGCGCAGAAGAAGCTGGCCCCGTCCTTCCAAACAGATTATCATCAGGACAGAAGCTTTTGCAATGGTGTCAAGAAGTATACCGACTGGTCTTGCATGCCGCTTTCGCATCAAACACAGTGTGGTGGACCAAGTTAATGGTGACACGTTTATTTCTGCTCCCACCCAGGAACAGTCCATAGTAGGGTCAAATACAGGCTTTTTGTATGAGCATGGAGTACATGTTACCCGTCCCGCTTTTCTGAGAGGGGGCAGTATCCGAATGATAGTACACGACAACAGTCATACGACCCTCCCTGAATGAAAGCCCAAGTATAAGTAGACCCTTATCAGTATCAGGCCTTATTTCGGCCTGCTTTGATGGGCGCAAAAATGCGAACCCTAAACCTAAGGGGATATGCCCAAAACCTTATATGGTAGTTTCCCTAAATAGGGGGACCCCAAGATACACCCCCGAATACCATAGTCCTGATTATGGGGCTCCCCTTAAAAAGGTACCCCTAATTTTGGGAAATCCCCATATCGGATCTCACAAGTTGAGAAAAGCCTAAACCCTAAACCCCTCAACCCTAAACCCTTTAACCCCTAAACCCGGAAGCCTTAACACCTCTTGGTGGCCCCCCGCAAAGCTGAGAGCGCTAGCACCAAGATGGCTCTCCTGGGTCGTCAAATTTCTGGCTAGAAGAAGAAATACCATGTAGGCATTAGGGTTTAGAGTTTGGTTTCGGCGTTTCGGGACTCGGGCTCAAGGTAATTTTGCTTGGGGTTATACTATCCAATCACGCTATGATTCTTCAAGACATGCCTGTAACGTTCCTCATTGAATCTTCAATCTAGACCTGCGACTTAAAAAACAAACCGTCCCTTTTAATAGGGGCTACAAGAGGGATCTTAATATTAAGGTCCTTAAAAGGAGGGGGTTTGTTAATCAGGGATCTTCCCATGACCAACTTTCGACAATGACCCGCCTAATAGAACTACCCCGGCGGCCTCGCTCTGAGTTTACGCGTCTCTCTGGGAATCTTCTCAGCTGACACAGGAAAACCGAAACCCGCAAGCTTGAATGCTACACTGTGAGCCCTGAAGCCTGAAGGGTAATCCAGAAGCGCTACTCTTGACCTCACGCCCGACCTCCAATATGAACATGTCTGAAACCCTGAAGCCCATTCCATACTTAAGCCTACACCCCAAAGCCAACCTCCAACATGAATCCAAATGAAGCCCTAAGGGCCTGAAGCGCAACCCAGAAACCTAGCCCACTCCAAGCCTACGCCCCAATCTGAACAAAGCCCCGGCTCATGGAGGATATCGGCACGAGCCTCTACCAAGGCCTAGCAAGCAGTCATTTGCTTTGTGTTTTTTATCTGGACTCAAGTGCTGGTTGTTAACAGGGAACAAAAGAATGGGAAAACAAAAACATGAAAACTCCCATTTTATTGGGCGTTACATAGCAGCTACTATAAGGATCCCGCCCTCCGTTCCTTATGAAAAGCCATTAGGTTCAAGCTGGAACTCTCAAGGTTTTGGCTTAGCTGAGCAGGGTTACCTGGTTTTATTGGGGAATATTGGGGAAGCACAGAAGATTTTCTTACATTGATGGATGAGGTTCCAAGCTAAAGCAATTTGGCGGAGTGCTAGGACCAAGACTGGCAATGCATTCCCTGGCCGCGCCTACCAATTGTGGACTTATCTTTCCCACTCGAACCAACCCGGCGCAAGGAAAGATGAATAATGGAAATCAATATCCGGGCTTGTCGATTGAGCATGGCCATGTCTTGCAAACTAGCACCACATCATTTTTCGGTTCCTGCTCGCATTGTCGTACTTTAGAACAGTGCAGACCACGGTTCCCAGAAAAAACAAAGAAACTGTTTGAAGCAAACACCCGTGATAGCGATAATCTCTGGAAATTTCCATATAAACTCTTTCTTGGGTGCCCGCTCATCCGAAAACTCTAATCGATCTCCTAAATGGATTTTCTAACTTGTGAGCTCTTTGCTTCTCGAGAAAAACGTGGGCCGCTGTGCATCCCCATCTAAAAAAATGTAACCCTAAGCCCTGAACCCTAAACCATGTTTCGTCATAAGCCCAAGAATCCTTCGGCCCTACACTCGGAGCTTTTGGCCCTGAGCCCGAATCCCCTCGAAACGGCTCAGCCTGGCATAGCTCCAGGTCGCCAGCACATGCAGCCTGCCAACAACAGAGCCCATAAAGCTGATACATACACCTTACTTCCGTTAGAGAGGTGCAAACCCTTCAGACATCTCAAGCATGGTTTTAAAAACAATCTCTACTTAAACAAATATTGGGCTCACGTAAAATGATTCCGGCTGGCTGCAAGAAACTCCAGGATTCCGAAATGCTCTGTGCATACGTGCCTTATTCTAACCTTTTCGCGTGCGTATAGAACAGAGATCTCGAATGGCACCGTGAATTTCCAAAAAACATGTCCTCATAGGATCCTTACAACGTTTAAAGCAAGTGCAAAACTCGTGTTGGGCTCCTGGAACTTTGGCAACTATGTGGCCATGTTGTTGTGACTGAGGCCATATCACGGCGACTAATTCTTCTGAGCCTCCTTGAGACTGTTGACGTGCACTGTTTTAGGATAAATGAGGGGGTTTTGTTTAACATACCCATCATATGTCACGCATCCGGCGTCTCACCCTTTCTGGCTCGGATCCGGGGACCCAGATCAGAAGTAGAGATATCATTATGGTTGATACTCGAAATCCTGCATTGCTCTACGTACTTTACTTTCTGGGCACCGTGGTAATTTCTACTACAGCGAAGAAGAATCAGAAACCAATCGTCGGGACCCACCGAAATAATTTGACTGGATCGTAAGCGCCAACTGCAATCTCAAACCTCGAGCATACTGGAGATCCGTCGGCGATGGCTGGCGGAAGCTTTTCAACAGGCTGCTCACTTCAGATGCCGGACCGTACATATTACACACCCCTGCGGGCGAAAAAAAAACCTCTTTCAGGAATTCTATTGCTCTTGCTCCTTAGTTGATAGGTGGCACTCGTTAGTCTGTAGCCCTTCAGCGCCCGCCCGCCTCCATCAAGGGAGTTTCGCCTTGCAAGTCCTGAAAGTTCCTGCAAGCTGGGGCGGAAGTGTAACAGTGCAAAGCCCTCCCCCTGAAAATTTCCACATCCCTTGAGAATACATATATTCCCCCCGTCTGTAGGCGAGCATCGCCCATGCCGCGTACGCCTTTGCCCTACCTCCTATAGTCACACGACAGCCCCGGCTGAGGGGCGAGTGTGAGCTTGCTGAGTGCATCAGACTGCGTCAGACATGTACGCCCAAATCTGCGAAGCTGGTAAAGTGGCAAAGACTAAGCTTCCCAACAATGAAGAAGATAGTGATTTCTCGGGTCAATTGAGCTATAGCCTAAACTCCATTAAGGGGGATTATATAAGGGACGACTATAAAGCTTTTCAGGAGGATATTAGGCATTTTGACTATAGCTGCTCAGTTGAATTTGCAATGGCCGTGTACCGCAAAGTGAACCGCTACCCAAGGGCATCTACACTGCTCTGAGTGAGTGGAATGCCAAGACCTCAACTCCCGTGCACTAGCAATACATATCCCATACGTCCCTATACCAGTGTAGTGGGTGGGTACGAACGAGAACGTGACGATGCGACGACGCGTCGAGACGTCACGGCCCGCTACAACCTCCAGACCCTTGGCATCCCAGTGCCTGCAGAGGGTCATTTTTCGACTCAAGCGAGCAGATTGAACAGTTGAGGCTCTATATGTCCAGAGCGCTCGCGAGTGCAAAAACACGCTGGCGAACTACGAACTACGACTAAGCAAGGCGTACGGCAACTACTCCTAAAAGCTAACTACCTGTCTACCTAATAGCCGGCTCAGGATAGCCGCGTATCGAGGTATCGCAGCCTGCAAGGAAATCTGCCGTGGCCAAAGGACCCGCGTGCTGAGCGATGTTTTTAAGCTTGAGGCCGCTTATCAGGCCTGGGCCTGACCGGAAGCCACAATCACAGCACTTGGCCGAAACTCGAAACATCGTCCGACAAGGGGCAAGCCCGTCAAGGGCTGCAAAACAACGCGTCCATTGACGATCCTATGATGGCCCGCGTGCCAGACCGTGAGTGAACGAAAAGCGGCGCGTACCTGCACTACAACTGCTTCCACTGCGGCTAGCACGAGCCCGCAGAATGCAATCAATTATGCCGCTTCAGCCCAGCGTACAGGTTGCCCTAAATGGCCGCGCGGCCTTAAAACGGCCGCAAGCAGCTGACAAGACAGAAGTGCCTGGATGCCTTGTGCAAAGAGCTGGCAAGGCCTGGACAAGTGGCGGGCGCATTTGAAGGCCTGGCACGATTGACTGTGGAGGCGTGACAGGTGCCTGTGAACCTTTGGCAGTCGTCACAGGTGCCTGCGAACCCAACGCAGTGGGCCGTGCTGGGGATCAATTCCTCCTCCGAACTGATCGTCTCCTCCTCATGCAAAGTAACCCTCCGGGGCGGCTCGCCTGAGCCCGCCACACAGGCACTCTTGGAGGAGGAGGAGGAGGAGGGCCCAAACTCCGCAAGGTTGCTTGGGGCGGCACCTCCGGTGCCCGCCGCCTTAGCTGCGGGGTCGGAGGACCAGCAAGCAGACAAGGCCTTCGCCACACTGCCCGCCGCCTCGCCGCTCCGCGGGAGGGGGCCAGTGACAGGCATCCAAGGTCAGATTCCTGGACTTCAAATCTACTCGCTGCTGCATGAGTAGCCAAACTCCATCCTTCTGGTAGATGTGGATGGCTCCAGCCCCGTCGCGGCGAATGTCGCCCGCGGTCCGACAGAGGATGCCTTAGCAGCGTCAGGTCGAGTATGCTTTGCCTTCATGTGCAGCAGGCTCTTGGCGAGACGCAAAGATCAGCCCACAGGTAGGGCACGTAAACGTACCTTCACCTGTGTTGATCGGACCAGCTTCACTGCCAGGGCCACTGACATTGAACGCGCCAGTCAGCGTCTCGTCCTCGCTGCTGCGAGGGGGAGGCTGAGCCGGCCCCGACTTCGCCTTAACGGTGCGGGCGATGAAGTCGCCGATGAGTTCCTGCTTGACGGCACCTGCCTTAGCCTTGGCTGCTGCTGCCTTGGCCTTGGCAACAGCGACTGCCTTGGCCTGGGGCTCACCCGGGGCTTCAGCCTCTGCAGCGTCCGGCATCGGAACATCTGCATCGGCCAGCTCCTCCTTGCCTGCGGGCGAGTAGTCAGGTTCCTTCTCTGGGACAGGGTCCGACCGCCGGCCCGCGAGAGCCGTCGCTAGGGCGAGTCTCAAGGAACTGGCAGCCTCCTCCAAGGTAGCGAAGAAAGTCCAAAGGCACAGCCCTACAGGCTCGCAAAGCAACAGTTTTAAACCATGCTGGGCTAGACTTGCTGCAGTTTTATAGTCATGCTGGACGAAGCAGATGGAGTTTATAGTCGTGCAGGACTATCCCCAATTAGTTGCAGCTCAACATCTTGCAAGACCCCCGCCATTTTACGTCTGGCCGATGTGCAGGTTAGCCCTAAGGGGGGACGGCAACCACCCGTGGACGCAGGCGGCCAAGATGGCCCGCCCGCTTAACACCGAAGCGGTCAGCTGCTTGCCAAAAGCAATCTGCTGTGGGGCGCGAATGCAGAAGCCGCCGCTGCCAAGGCTGGCCTGTGGTCCGCGGCCTCCTTGCGGGGGAGGCCCGCAGACCACACTGCCTCAAACGTGGTGATCCATGCCTTGACAGCGTTACTGTCTTGCGACAGGTAGAGGACAGACAAGACCAACCCCCGAGTTGGCCTTCGAACTGGTTTGCCCATGGGATGTCTCAGTGCCCGATGCGCTTCTTCAGGGAGTGACCCATGTTTCAATGACGTGACACGAAATGTGAGGTCTAAGGTCAAGGGAGGGCGCGGCTTACTGTGGGCTCAAGTCCGCAAAGCTGGATATGGGATAACTTAGAATAAAGTATCGTAAAGCGCCTAATTCCTGGCAGAAACCTAAACCCTGAACTCTCTCTACACCCTGAACCCGAAGCCCTGAATTCCTTGCATCAACCCCGAAACCCTGAACCAAAGTTTCTGCACTGAGCTTCGGATCAGCTCGACTCTCAAGCAAGCAGCGCACCTTGGGGGCAAGAGAATACCCAAAGAACCCAATGCCGTACATACCGGAACTCCCACAGACTGCAGAATCAAGGCCTTTTTTGACATTCGTCACGGGCGTTGGATCATTTCTTACCTACTGGGGGAGTCCAGGTATCTAATGTTTGGGTATGCGGGGCGCGGGCACGTTTAACGTTGGAGCAAAGAGAAGAGTACCCAAAAGATCCAGGTACCTATGTAACTACCTGAGCTGGAGAAAGAACAAGGGCACGGGGAAGAATGATGATACGTAGCTGCTTCAGGCTCCTAAACGACAGGTGCTGGGAGCTGAGTCGTTGAGAGTCCAAGCTTGGGGCTTCTGATTGCCCACAACCGCAGCTCTGCAATAAGCAGGCATGCGAGCTTGGGGGACCAGATTCCCAAAGTACAGACCTTAAGTTTGTGGTAGCTTTTGGCCTTGATTGTGGAATCCCACGGCCATTTCCTTTGCGGAACCCAACTCAATTGTCTCATTGCTGAAGTCTTGGTATTCCTGCTTCCCGAGACTTCCGGGATTTAGCAGGTGCACCCAGAACGATATGGTAGTTTCCCAACATAGGGGGACCCCAAGATAGACCCCAAAATACGAAAATCTTTATGAAAGGGACCCCCAAAACGGTACCGCTAATTTTGGGAAATCCCCATATAGAGGCCAGCTGGAGGACTAGCAAGGGATTCTGTAGGCTGGCACATTCTGATGGGTTTTATCGGGATGTCTCCTTCAGAATTGTCAGAAAAACGCTGGGAAGTCATGAAAGCTCTTCCTCTTGAAGCGCTTCTCCGCCCAAACAATCATGTACACGTCTACAAGCGGAGATTCTTCAAAAGGCTGAGACCCACAACATCCCAAATCAAACCCTAAACCCTAAACCCCAGCCCCAAATTGCAATAGCTTCCTGCCTGACCTGGAGGATGCCTCCCTTGCAAGGCGTTCCCTTTCCCAAAGGGTCTATGTAGGTATATGGGATATACTTGGGCCTTAAAGTAGGTATATGGGAACCCCTTTGGGCCCTAAGTATATACCATATACCTACATGGACCCTTTGGGTTAGAGGGAAGCCAGGAACCCAACCGCTAACCT